>MQRK01232748.1:0-14901 GCA_001938485.1 Girardia tigrina | reverse complement strand
AAATATGAGTCATTATAACATCATTATTTTCCCCATTAAATAGACTAGATTGTTGATATTTTGTTATAGTTAATAAATCTTATAATCGAAATTTGTTATTGGATATTAAATGGATAACAATCATAATTAACGGTCAGAACGGACCATGAAGCTTTAAAATGGTTATTAAAGTGGGACAGTCTAAATACATCGCAGTTTTGTACGTGGAAGTCAGAATTGGAAGTATATAATATGTCAATAGAATAATGGAAAGGAAAAGATCACGCAAATGGCGACGCTCTATCAAGATTGGGTTATAGTGAAAAATGCACGCTAAATCATAAAAAACCTATGAAGACGAAATATTAAAGTTTTTGAAAACTTTTTCAAGCAATGAAAAACTATATACGAATTATTTATAAATGATGATAAACAAATTAAAGATGTTGTGATTGGATGAATAATTAAAATAATTAAAAGGATAACCGAACTAACCATAATCTAAGTACCTACGAAATCAAAGAAGATAAATGTTTTAAACAACTATTTGCACGTTTATTGATATATTCCTTTACAATGTGTGTTTATTATAATTACTACTATATTATCTATGTTAATGTGTAGGAATATTAATAAACACAATAATAATAACTCATAATGTTTCATTTTTTCACACAAAAGAATATAGAAAGTTAAAATCTTATATGAAGATATATGTTAAATGCGGCCGTGGAGTTATGATAGTTTTCGAAAGTGGTGCGTAAGATAATTTCTGCTGCCCCCTGATATACATTAACTGTTTTCCAATCATATTTAAAATTTTTAAATTTTATTAAATTCCGTAAGAAACATAAAAACTAAAAATACTTTCAAAATAAATGTCTAGATTAAATTAGATTTAATCTAAATAAAACAATTATTTCATTTTGAAAGAACTTCTATAGTCTTAAAATTTTGTTATTATTTTATACAGACATACAACCTTAATATGTTTTATTGATAATAAAATAAAGTTTTGTATAAAATATTTTTCATTTCAAAGAAAATTAAAATTTTGTTTAAATCATTTGAAATTTGCATTTTCAAAAAAAATCGGTAAAATTATTTCTATTTGTATGAACTAATTTTTCACGTAAAATAAATATGAAAATGAAAATTCTTCTTTCTATTCGAAAGTGAACAAAAATTAATTAGTGATAAATGTTTACAGTACGAATAAATTTTCATAATTTATCAATTGACAAAATAATTTGTGTCGCTAATGGAAACATGTTATAATGGGATCTTTAATTGGAATAGAGAATGTCGGTAGAAAATACCGAGATGAATTGCTTGTGTGAATAAAGACGGAAAATCGAATTTATATGTTGTAAACTCGAATGTAAAAAGTCAACCGGAAATAAAAATAAATATTTTATATTGATGCGAATTGAGATTTATTTATTGCATGAATTATTTTTTTAGTTTTAATAATTTATTTAATTATTACTTTTTATAATTAAATAAATTATTTTTATTTATTTCTACAATATTTTCTTTTGGTTTTCTTAATAGTTTATAATTTTTCAAAAAGTGATTTTAATTTATTTGAGAAAGTTTTCTTTGTAAATTTTCAAATGAAAAATTACGTGTGAAAAATAATGTATTTTTAATATTATATTTTATTTGTGTAAATTTATCTTCTTTTATATTGAAAAATTATTTTGTTTAATAATTTCATTATTTTAATTTGTTTCCTAGTTTAATAAATTTTATAAATAATTATAATTTTTTGATAATTTTAGTTTTTTTTTAATTAAAATATATTTTAAAACATTTTTCATAATTTGAGATTATTTTATTTTTAAAATTATATTATAAAAATATTAATTAAAAATAATATTTTTATAATTTTTTTTGACTAACGTTATTTATGAATTTTCTAAATTAATATTTAAATAATTTCATTTATTTTTTTTATTTACGAATTTAATTATAATTAAAATTTTCTCATTTTTTACATTATTTTATATTTAGAAATTATTTTATTTTTTAAAATTTCTTTAATCAATAATCGATCAAAGGAATTCAATTTTGTATCATTTATTCACGCAAAAAATTTTCTCGGTAATTTCCATTTACATTCTATTCAAATTAAAGATCCCATTAGAAGATGTTTCTATTAGCAACACAAATTATTTTTAATATTGAAGAATGATTTAGGTTATTTGTATATCTTTGCAAATTCATAAATCATTAAAAAAGCCTCCCCGACTGAACAGGTAACTGAGCATTGTAGTGACT
Organism: Girardia tigrina; assembly: GCA_001938485.1. Classification (NCBI taxonomy): domain Eukaryota; kingdom Metazoa; phylum Platyhelminthes; order Tricladida; family Dugesiidae; genus Girardia; species Girardia tigrina. The sequence continues at coordinate 12,639 of MQRK01232748.1, read as the reverse complement.
ACAGTACCAGCATTGGTGTGCAGGTCAGTGAGTCATAGACTCTGTAAGGGGTAGAAACCATAAATAAACAATACAGATGCACGGCTCTAGATGCAAGAAAGCGAGCGGTCGGTGCACGGGCAGAAAGGGCCAGTCGGGATTCCTCGTACCGTGATTCTGTAGAGCTTTGGCTTTGTAAACACATCTCATACAGTTAGTAATGGGACACCGAAATATCCCCACATCACTTGTATCACTTCATCGAAAGTCAAGAACTCCCTTGGAATCACTGCTGAGTCCGTCTCCGCGGTACTGTCGAGGGGCACTGACACATCATGCATCGCGATCTGGTTCGAAGATTTCGTACATCCTTTGTCTACGTTATTTTGTGAAGCACTAGTACCACTGGCACTGCCTTGGGTTCGGTGATCGATCAATAAATGTCTCTTTGACCATCCATCCGTTTTATATGTCTTGTGACAATTTTCCATGGAACATTGGAAATGTTTTCACTATTCTGACGCTGCGCCTTCGTGACTCTATGTACGTTTGATGTGTCTTTTTAGTTACTTCTGTTCCCCAAAAGCTTTGAAACAATAGAGATACGTGCATTGTACTCCTTCGATATGCGGTTGAAGAATTTTCGGGTACTCTTTTCCTTGTTCAATCACTTCTGTCAGCTTTTCAGACACAGTTCCTTTGATCAGGTGTCAAGAATTCCTCTCTCGTTTAAGCATTTCTAGTATTCGATCAGATCTTCTTGGTGGCAAAATAACCAGAGCATATCGCTGGCAATACACTCTTTCATCAACTACTTTTTTAATGTTGCTAACTTTCTATTTCCTGAGATCATTTCAAAGTTTAATACTCTTTTAACCTCACGTACACCTTTTCGTCTATTGTACTCAAAGAATACAATACGCCATTTTACCAGTACCACACGCGCCCTTGGGTAAACCAATTGACATATCCGTTTTACGTATTCTGTTAAGTTTTGTTTTACCAAGAGCAGTGCTTGTGCAGGTATTATGAAAAGGTTGTAGCCGGGAAACTTCCTTTTCAGGTGTTGCCGAGCACTCACTCCCATATAACACTGCCGGAAAAATGCTTGATTCGATTAGTCTTCTTTTAAGCGCTATAGGAACTCGGTTACTTTGAGTCGCAGGTCGCAATTCTCGTAACTTACTCATTCCACAACGCAACCACTGACTGATATTCCGACTGCATCTACCACATGTGATAAATATACTGCCAAGGTAACATAACTCGCTCACTCATTCTATGACTTTGTCATCACACATCACTTGCGATATTCCAGTCCCAGAGTCATCAGTTATGCATATGACTTTCGTCTTAGATGCACTAATAGTCAACCCGAATTCTGAAAATGTGCTTCTAAGTATATCCAGGTTTTTACAAGCACGATCTATATCAGAGTCGATGATACATAAATCATCCGCATAAGCAAGTCTATTGACTTAATAATTCGTCACCATGCTCGGCGATCAGGGTAATTCCTCCTTCGAATCCTTTCAATATTACCATTTTCAAAACTTCGAAGACAAAGTTTAAAAGACAAGGTCATATCACACATCTTTGTCTGACACCTCTTTTCATGAAAAACTCACAATCCCTCACAAAGGCAATAAAGCTGTCATGGAATTCCTTGATCAGATAGAGAATATTTTCAGACAGGCCCACAGAACTTCATGTGAGGCACTATCAAATACCTTTTCCAAATCGATGAATATCACAAATACATTGTGGTTCTTATATGGACCTTCTTCCTGTATCCACCTAAGTATACTTATAGCTTGTATAATACTTCTCTTCGGCCGAAAACCAAACTGCCAACGGTCTAACCTTTCTTCCATCACGGGCGTCATTATCTTTACGATTATTCGTGCAAAAACTTTGCCGGTGACTTCTAAGAGGAAGATTCCTCTATAATTATTCGGATCAGACCTTGCACCCTTTCCCTTGAAGTGTTACCACTTTTGAACTTCTCCAAGCCTTTGGGAATCAGTGTACATCCCCGTTCCAAATCATCTCAAAATCGAGCTTCAGTTTTCAATGATGAATTGCCTGTTCCATTTTAAAACCTCCGCAATCACTCTATTTGAGCCGGGTGCCTTCCGATTACTCATTTTTGATATGACAAGCCGTATCTCTTCTGTGATCGCTTGATCTATACCCATAGAACTTTCATCAAGGAATCAAATCATATTCGCCAACTCAAAAAGTGAGCGCGCTTCGAAAAGCTTCTAATAATGACTTGCCACCTGACTTTTAGAGACTGATGGCACAAGCGTAAAAAGCATATGCATTTTCGTTTCTGGATTCCCCAGAATACACAATTTTAGATAAGCCACACCTTTCTTGAAGCTTTCAACATTTAAACTTTGTTCAATCTCATTACTGAGATTGACTAGTCTTTCTCGCTTCCATTTACAAATGAAACTAATCACTTTGTTTCGTATGATTCTCCAGCACTGAAGATTTTCTTCGGAAGGGTGCAATTTCCATTTCTTTCTGTGGTAATTTCTTTCTTTTATGAGATGACTTAGTTCCGTTTTGTGATTATATAACAAGTTTCCCTTTATAGGTGTCATTTTGACCTTCTGATACTTTTCTAGTAGTATTGTAATAACTTTCTCTGTGTTTTTCCATCCTGGTCCTGCTTCCCCAATAGTTAGCTGTAGCTTGGACTACAAATTTTCGCGGTCACGAGTTTCAAGATCTTTCCAAATGCTTTTAGGCAATTCTTTTTTCGATTTCCATTTTGTACTAGCTGTTTTATATCTTTTTGTTTTAAGAGATAATACTACGCAATCGTCATCGGATCCACAGTCATAAAGATGCGTAGATTGCATATCTTTGATTTTATTCATATTTCCTGAACGCACAAGAAAAGTAATCCAGTAGCTCCCTCCTCTTCGTCGCCGGGTGGGTCCAGCTGGTGCTTTTCCAATCATTATGGTGAAAAAATGAGTTTACTACATTCCTACATTTCTCTTCAGGTAGTAATATTAATTTTTCCCCATTTTCCGACAAGTGTGCATACTTTCCGACGCTGGGTACTTGGTTTTCTCCGTCAAAATGTATGCGCCAATTGAAGTCTCTCACTACCAACATGCACCCGGACTGCCTAGCTTCTACCTCATGTTTTCCAACAACGATGTTTAGAGAGTCATAGAATGTGGTTTTCTCGCTGTCACTGTATCCACAATCAGTAGGAGAGTACACTCATATGACAATTGTTATGAAGGAAATAATCTTCGCTCTGAAAATTTGATCCGAGAATACCTCAAACTCGATATCATTTTTAGGTAGTCTGATTAATAAACCAACTCATCTTTCCCTAATTTGTCCCATTTGTGGTCAACTGTTGTAAAGGGTCCACTTATCATAATTCTCAGTCACGACTCCCAACTTGTGCGTTTCCGTCAGGATGGTTACATCTACATTTAACCTTTCTACAACATCAGTAACACTGAAGACTTTTTGATCGTCGAACCATCGATCATTCCATGTATAAACCTTCTTCAAACCCAACTGCGAATCCCGCCTAGAGGGATACCAGTCCGGTCCCCACTCTAGTTTGAGATCCTATTATTTTGCGAGCAATCCCAGTATTCTTTGTGCTGGCTATTTGTTTAGTTGCATCAGTGATTAAGGTGCCTACTCATGGATTGCTAGTCTTAGCTGAGAGCACCCTCTCTTGAATTTAGTTGGGTATCCAGGATCGCGACGAAGACGCATCGAGAGGGTGAAGATATGGGGTTACTAAACTAATTTCAACAGAAAATTTAATTATAACAAAGGACCTAATTTCAACAAAGTAACTAATGTCAACAATATGTTTTATTCACTATTTTTTAAACTATTTGTGAGTGTTGTGATCATGTTAAATGAAATAAAAATATTTTAATCAAATAAAATTACAATTAAAATAAAATAATATTGTTTATATTAACAGTATTATACAAAAAATTCCTTTTTGAATTTGTTAGTTTATCGATAAGTGTAAACATCCGCACATTTCAGTGGGTAAGAGATGATTCAAAATTATGTTTAAGTTATACATTTTTAACTAGAAATTATTCATAAAAAAGGCTATATTTGCTAAAAGCAGTTCCTAATTAGTTCCTAAGTTGAAATTAAACTTTCTGTTGAAATTATTTCCTTTGTTGAAATTAATTCTGCATACCAAGATATGTATCCATACGGACATCATCTCCGATCCCAAAAATATTTGTCATCTACAATTTGGTCTTAAATATAGTAATAACATAACACCCATCAACCAAATGTACATCGTTTTCTCCGCTTGACTTCAAAAATGGATTCATTCACGTTTTTCGGATTAACAGAGCCTTGATATTGCAAAACTCAGGTCATCGATTTTTCAGTCCCGAAATTAACTTAAATAAATTGTGAAGATGGTGTAAAACGGCTCTTGTTAAATCGATTTCATCAATGTTTCATGTTCAACTCTGCTTAGGCATTGAACCGGAGCATCATGAGATGTTGGAAATTTGATTCTCAGAAATGGAATCAAATTTGTACATAATTGATCAAGATCGGAATTATTTTAATAAAATTAGTAGAAATTATTTTTTTATTTAAAAAGAACTAAACTTTTTATTACGACAAATAATTTTTTTGTTTAGAAAACGAGTAAAAATGCTTTAAAAAATTAATAATATGTATAACAAATACAAATTAAAGTTTTATTTTTTCGAAAAATAGTACACTAGACTTTTAAAAATAAAGTTATAAATATTGACAAAAATTTAAAAGAAGTCTTTATAATACTAACCAATATTCAATCAATTGTAGATAATTATATATCAAATATTTCAAAAATGAATCTGTCAAATGAAAGACTGAATTATGTTTGGAAAATTCTGAGAGATGATCGATTAGAATTTGGTGGTAAATGTAGTGATGACATGATCTGTGTGATTTGTAAGAAAGTGCTGGTTAATGCTCATAATGCTCCTTGTGGTTGTCGATATTGCTTAGATTGTATTTCAAATTATTTGAATGGAGAAAACAAGATATGTCCTGGAAATACCGATGAGTGTAAAGAAGAATTATTAAATATATCTGACAACATACACATTGATCAACCAATGAATGTTAAAATATTAAAGATGGTAGTAAAATGTCCTGTGAAAAATTGTGAATTCAAATGTGAATTAAAAAAATTAGAAGATCACATGAGAATTTGTGACTCTCGACCTATGGATTGTCCCTATTTGAATATTGGCTGCGAATATTCTAAAATCGTAATAAAAGATCTAAAAAATCACTTATTGACTGAAATTTGTTCTCATACGAAATTGTTGTTTGAATTAATCGATAATTTAAAAAATGAAATACAAATATTGAAAGATGACAATGTCGAGTTGAAAAAAGACCGAGATAATATGAAAGTATGCAACTGAAATATTACTTCAAATTAAGCAATAATAATATTTATAGAAATTGATTAGTGATTACGAAATTAAAAACGAAGATGAAAAAAGAGAAATAAAAGAGAAGCTAAAGGAGATTGAAAATAAATTAGTTGAAGAATATGTAAATATTTTCTTTTGGGATTTTTTAATTAATTAAATTTCGATATTTTCTAAAGAAAAATATAAATGGAATAAAAATTATCAGAATATTTTCAAAATTTGATGTATGAAAATAGAATAAATAGAAAATTACTTTGTCTTAACTGTGTCATATTCACAAGGACTTAAAAAGTTTTACAATCCAAAAAAATTGATACAAAAAATGTATTAAATTTGAAGATTTTTAGCAAATAATCTAAGTTTTTAATCAAGATTAATAGCATGTTTAGTGACAATGGCCTTATTTTTAGAAGCATCGTAAGTAAAAATTAGTTTTGAATTTTTATATATATCATAATTGAAAAGCAATTGCTAATTACGTATATAATAAATAATTTACTTTTCATTCGATGAAACAGTTTGTAGGAACCAAAAAATTAAATAATAATATTTTTATATATGCTTATATATCGAAATCAAATATTTAGTTTTTAAAAAATGCAGTTACAAGAAAAACTAATTTGTGAAAATAATATAATTTAAATTATATAATTTAAATAATATCATTTAAATAATATAATTTAATGGATGTCATTTCAAATTCGTAAATATATCATATGACTCCTTTTTCATTTTCTCTTCAAAATTAAACTCCGGAAATATCCTTTGAGTTCACACTCTATAAAAATGATGACAGAAAAAGAAGAGGCGACTCTGATCCGCTATCATTTAACTCACCCGGATAAATTCCAGCGGTCGAGATTCCAGGCAACAACATCTCTCCGATCGGACAACCGGAACTTCACACCGATGAAATGTAAATAGTTAGTGTTCTGACAGTCACTCTGATCGCGGGTACCAATGACTTGCAGGTTTGCGACTCACAGATAGACGATTTGAGTATGTTCCGAATGTCTGATACGGTGTCAACGGATCGCTTGTCGACCTAAGTTCCTTGATCAATTGAACTGATCAAATTCGTCCTCCATATGATACTAACCGGTCATGTCAGGCCGGTCATTAACATACTAGACGATGATTGCCACCATATCAAACCGAATATCCTGATACGACGGTTAGAAACCATAGTTCCACAATCAGTCAGTTTGCCCTGTTATAATATTCGCCTTTGACAGACCGATACAATCAGACCACTTATCAAAATTTCAGTTGGTGGTTTCGCTGCATGGACAGGTATTTCAAAAGATCACAATCATGACCGAGCTGTTACCAAATGTCGCATCTCTAACGATAGAATCTAACAATCAGCAGCACATACAGTCCAACAGTCGGCATAACAGCAAAAAAAATTCTTCGATAATCACTCTGCTATTATCATAAAAAGTTCGGGACAAAGGTCAGAAAGTGCCAACCTGGCTGTGAATGGAAGGGTGACCACACGACATAAGCATAATGAATATATGCATTCTCCACTCCAAATATGGTTATCGAACCAGTTTTCTGAACCGATCCAGAAGACACCAACAATTTATGCGGCATTTTCACATGCGACGCAACCATCGACAGTCATATCACTACTATGGCGTCATTCTTGGCAGAACGAATCTGCAGTATCAGTCTTACGTGGTGATTCAACCAGTGCAGCAATCCCACTACCACACAACTCACAGCCGCAAATGAATCCAATGTTCATATATAAGGAACCGTTCAATTGTCATTTTCATTGACACAACTGGGCCGGATGTTCCAGTGGACAGTCACCATTGCTGATGTCAAGCAATTCATACTTGGTGCAAACTTCTTTGATCATTTTCGACTCTTCGTGGGGACTACAGAAACAAAAAGCTTATCCTTAACCGCTCTTTAGAGACCCTTCACACCTCACCGACTGCATCCCAGACACAACCCTTGAAATCTCTCAATAATGCTATACCAAATAATCCGTTGATCACTTTCTCTTTGTCTTTGCAAAAGAAGGAAGTTAATCTCTCTTCGGCGCCTGATTCTAGCCTGTGATCTGAAAATTGTTCAGTGGTCCTAGTCAGTAAATCCGAGCAGTTTCTCGGCTCAACCAAGCCATTTCATCTATCAACCTAGACTGAATAAACAAAAAAATTAAATTTCACGAAGTCAGCAGAACCATATGCTAAATTAGTCTGTAAATCTACGGATACCGTCGATTTAAAAGGTACACAACGATCTGTCAACATCATCAAGCTAATCCACAATGAGGACATGACAGTTGACACTGTTTTCATACTTTAATAAACGCTCAGTCTTCTTTTTATTATCCTCTGTAGATCTAGTACATGATTATCCTCTGCAAGTTTCGTTGGTTTCTGATTTAGTAACCAAAAAATTAAATATTAATATTTATAAATATGTTTATATATCAAATCAAATATTTAGTATTTATGAAAAAACGGTTACAAAAATAACTAATTTGTGAAAAATAATTTTTTTATATAATATAATTTAATGGGTGTAATTTCAAATCCATAAATAAATAATTCGACTCCTTCATTTTTCTCTTCGAAATTAAACTCCCTAATTATCCTTTGACTTCACACCCCATACAGTTGATATTCGATTTTCTGTTTTCAATATAAGTATAAAAATTCATTTTATTGTATTTCAGTTTAGTTAAATCTCCAGGTTTCACATCAGATGTCATATTTCCCACTTATAGAATATATTTGAATTATTTACAAGCTTTCCAATATTAAACCAAAAATATCGAGCCAAAAAAATGCACTAAATAAAATTGTGCTAAAAAGCTCTGTTCTCTTATTAATATAAAGTTGTGATTATTAATTTGTTTAAGTATTCTAAAAAGATTGTAAATATTAAATAAATTCTACTTGTTGATATTATGAATTCTGAAGTGAAACCTGGAGATTTAACTTATAATTTCGTAAATTATGATAATTAATAAATAGGACATTTTACAAATTAATCTGTTTTAAAATTTTAAATGCAAACTTTAACGGATTTTCAATATTTCTGAAACATGATGGAATTTAGTTTCCACAAAAAAATATTTTCCATAAATTTAGATCTGAAAGACCGAAATGTATCAGTTTTATTTATGGAAAGAATCCCATTTTATTTCAAGAAACAATCATCGCTAATTTGAATTATTTATTCTTATATATAAGCAGTAGAAATAATTCTTTCAGAGAAGCATTGGCGATTTGCAATTGAAATACGATTATGAAAATCCAGAAAGAATAGAGGAACTAAAAGAAATAAAAAAGAAATTGATTGAAGAACAAGTGGATATTATCGATTAATATTTATATATAGCAAATGATTTTTGTTGACAGAAGAGAAATGTGAATGACCTATAAAAAGAAATAAAATTGGTTTAAATTAATTTATATAATATCCACTTTTACAGAAGATTACAATTGTTATTATTTTTTTATTTAAGTATATATATATTCGTTTTCTTTAAATTTAAAGTTTGAATACGTTTTTAAAAGAATAAATATACTGAATAGGGAAAATAATTTTATTTCCATTACTAAAATTATTTTTCTTAAAATTAAATTTTAAAGATATTAATTTATCAGTTAGAAAAATTGAAAGAATCACTTCATTTCCAAAAACAGATAATCCATAATTTGTATTACTTTATTCTTTTATGTAAATATTAGAAATAGTTATTTATTTTACTTATCAATTTGAATAATTTTGTTTTGTATTTATAATTGTCTCAGAGACGCACAGGCGATTTGCAATTGAAATACGATAATGAAAATAGAGAAAGAAAGGAGAAACTGAAAGAAATAGAAAATAAATTGATTGAAGAACAAGTGAATATTGTCGATTAATATTTTGATTTAAAGAATGATTTTTGTTGACAGAAGAATAATGTGAATGAACTAAAAAAAGAAATAAAATTGGTGAAAGACGAAACGGAATCGATAAAGAGAGACTCGTCACAGAATAAAGTAAACATTCGTAATAATTTTCTATAGATTAATGAATGAAAAATGAATTTTATTATTTAAATTCGATAAAATATTTTGAGAAAATGAGAGAAATATTAATTGATTATTTATGAGAAAATATTTTAATTTGAGATAATTTATTCAGAGAGAAATTGAAAGAAAAATTGATGAGATCAATAATACAATGAGCAATTTGAAATCGATATCGAATGAAAGTGATGAATCGATATGGAATTTGGAGAATGAAATGAGAGTGTTGGAGAACAAACAGGAACAACAAATCTGTGGAGAATTTGTGTGGAGAATCGATAAATGGAAAGAGAAATTGGAACAAGCGCGAGCGGGAATCAATGAAGAAATTTACAGTGACGCATTCTATTCTCACAGAAACGGATATAAAATGTGTCTCAATGTTTATCCTAATGGGGATAGAGTTGGTGAAGGAACTCATTTGGGTGTTTTCTTTCGTTTGGTGCGAGGCGAATTCGACGATATTTTATCGTGGCCGTTCAAATATGACGTAACATTTGACTTGATCAATCAACACACGACAAAAATTCAAACCAACAAGACAATGAAATATGACAGTGATCCAAATATCTCAGTTGCCTTTCAAAAACCGATATCTGATAGAAATACTGGATTCGGTTATTCGAAATTTATTCCATTGTTAGAATTATCGAATAATCTCTCCTTGATCAATAATAATCAAATATTTATTAGATGCAGAGTGAAAATCGATTGATCGATATTATTATCGTTTATCAAATAATTTATTCCAACTGAAACTCGATCAAATCGATACAGAAATATTCAAATAATAGCTCTGATTGTGCGATATCACAAAAACTATTAAAATAAAATTTTATTTATTTATGATTATCGATTGAAATTGCATTAGAAATGTCAATCAGTCATCATTGTTGATATACAAAAATATTTATTTCTAATCTTTCATTATTTATTTAAATAAATTTTATCTGATTCATATTTTATTTCATATTTTATTGATTCATATTTTATCATTATATTTTTTATATTATATTTCATTATATCAATTTAAAATAGCAAAATATAGAAAACGCGGAAGACACAGGGAAATTGAACAATTCATTTGTAATTAATGTTATTGTTAAGAACATTGAGACAATTTTTATTCGAACTTTTATCATTATCACATTTAGATTCATAACAACTCTCAGAAGATCTTTCACCATTTGACTTATTACTGATTGGTTTTGTTATTTCAATTCTATCATAATTATTCGAACAATTTTTCTAAATCTTAAAAATATATAATTTTTAAAAGCATTAATTAAAAGTAATAATTTTAACCATTTCTTTATATAAATTCAAAATGATAAAAAAATATAAAATTCTAAAACCATGAATTTAATTAAATCTAATTAAATGCTTTTCTTTTTTTTTTAAATATTAAACTTAATTTTAATTGTTAATTTTAAAAATATAAACTTATGAAATTCTTTTTTTAATTATGCTCGAATAGTCAATTACTGTAAATTCAAAAAGTACCTATTTCCATCTAGGTTGGAGAATCACCATTCTAAAATTAATTCTAAAATCACCATACTCAAATTAACATGTATCATCAATACACTCACAAAAATAATTTAGAATATTCCTTAGAATTATCAAGAGAAATTTTTAAAGTGTAAAAAACAAAAATATTTCGATAGACCGCACAGAAGCAATCATTTATTATTCTGTTTCTTTATTTAAAATTATTTGATACGAATAATTTTTTTAACATTTCTTATAAAATATACTTGTTTGATTTATGAAAGAAATTTCGTATTTCGAATGAAGTGATTTGCTGTGACTCATCTCAATCTGGATAATATCAATTTTCGTATATCGCTGGTTTAAAGTTGTTTGATTCTGAGTGAGGGGGAGCGGAGACACTGGCTTGCCGGAAGCTGGACTCGCTCATAGAAGCAAGAGAAAATAGTGAAAACTTCTTTAATCTCTCGATTGGAATTCTTCACCACTCATTGAAAATAATTGTTGGTTTTTAAAAATCTTTAATTTAAAATATTTACTTTTTAAACACAAAACTTTAATCTTTATTCTTTAATCTTTAATCTTACTCCAATTAATCAGAAAGGACTTCCAACATAAATATATAGTCAATGAACACAAATTCTTTTATGAAACTTTATTTCAGATAACAAAAATTAAGAAGGCAATAATAATAATAATTCAATTCTTGATGACAGAATACAAACAAAAAAACAATATTTCGTACAAGATAACAGATTACAGTAAAAACTGTGAATCTCCAAAACGAACGATAGTTTAGCTTTTAAAACCTTTTTCTCCCATACAGGATACTTATGGTTTAAAAAAAATATTTTTTAAAAAATAATAAGTAAAAATAATCCTTTAAAACAAAGTTACTTGCCTCATTGGTTTTTGTTTTTGTTGAGACAAAATTTGGGCAAACTAAACAAAATTTGCTGCTGTTTATGTAGTGGTTTTCATCAGCATTGAAAACTGATAAAGTAAAACAAAGACTAAAATATTTTTAATTTTCAATTCCAAATTTTGTTAAACTAAACATTATTTTGTTCAAAATTAATAATTTTACCAAAAGAATTAATTTAAATTTTTTCTACATAAAATTTTATCAAAAGTGTTCATATATGTTTCGAAACCCCCACATAATGACATGAATTCATTTAATGGATAAACAATCACAAATGAAACCATTTGATCTTTTTGGTCATAATCTAGTCAACAGCAGTACCAGTAAAAATCTTCTAACGATTGGTTAAATTCATTTCCAGCTTTGTCACAGCTCCAACAAACAACCATGAAACAATTCAATTCCATAAATTCCTGAAATTTGCCTAAAACGACTGACATTGACAACAGAGATCCGAAAATGTCTTTGATTACATACACTTTGACATTTGTGTTAAAAGCTTTATCTTAAAGCATATCTTAAACTCTTTGAAATGGAATTGATCATCTCTATAAATGATTCCAAAATCAATTCAGATGAAAATGTTGACAACACATCCCGGTCATAATTGGACCACTATTTGATGAACTCAATTTTGAAACACAACCACAAAAATTCATTTAAATTGTATTTCGTTACATCATTAAACGATATTTGAGATTGAGAATCGTTTGAATTCTTAGCCGTCATTGTA
>MQRK01232742.1:8814-34862 GCA_001938485.1 Girardia tigrina | reverse complement strand
ATATATATATATATATATAATGAAATGAAATATAATGAAATATAATATGCTGTTTTTAATTTTGCTTTTTTTAAAAAAACATTTTCTAATATTAGGTTGTTGCAAAGGCAATGCAGGTTTTTGAGCCTAAACTTTAAACAAATGTTACTCAGTACAGAATAGACTTTATTAATCGAAATAAAAGCCATCAGAATCAATACATTTTCACCAACGAGAAACAAGTTTATTAATGCCCTTAGAGTAGAACTCCTGAATTCTGGATTCGATAGAAGCATTAAATGCGTTTTTGGCGAAGCCTTGGTTTTTGAAGCATTTTTCCTGGATGAAGTTGTCAAGGTGCTTGAAAAAATAGTTTTTCGACTTTCCAATTTGTTTCAAGTGTCGAGCTGCGGTTGGCGATCAACGTTAAGCTCTTCTGCGAGTGCTCGAACAGTTGTGCGTGGATCAGCTTTCACCAATAAAATAATTATTATTAAATAAAAATAATTTTTAATGAGATTATCTGGTTCTTTAAAAAGGTTTTTTAATTACTGTTTAATATATGGTTTTTTTTCAAAACAAAGCCGCCTTGAATATATTGATATATATTTTCAATTTTTTAATTATATTCTTTTATTCAATAAAAACCACTCCATGCTGCTGTTGCACGTTCCTTGGTTAATTAAAATTATTACACAAACACCGCTCATTCTTCTTAATCCTTTCCAATTCTTTCATTAATATGAAAGATATTGGAATGATTAGTTATTTTGGGAGTTTTGTTTTTATATATTAGAAAAACAACAATAACACCGAAAAAATTTAATTATACGATTTATTTATATTAATTTTTATTTAAAAAAAATGATTTTTAGGCCAGGAAAAGGATAAAACAGATAAATTGAAACTTTAAATAAATTGTAAAAATCTTAAATAATATTTTATTAAAATTCTAGATCGAGACAAACAGTTAAAAAGGCGCAAAAGTTCTTCCCACAGTTGTCACGGTTCAAATGTTGATCAGGAGGCGGAAGAAAAATTTGTTCAGCAAGAACTATCCCGAGCACACTTCAGTTCCCCTACCAACAATATTTTATCATCAAATTCTGTACACATTTCCCCTGATCTGAATCCGATTATACCCAATACTGAATTATCTTCTACAAATAATAATGTAAACAATAACTCAACTATAAATAACACGTCTTCCAATTTATCCACAATGCAAATAACGAATCATGTCGAATCGAACGACAAGTTTGAACCTTGGCGTAAAACGTTCAAAGAAAACATGTTAGCGTTGAGACATGTAAGTCATTTAATGCAATATTAATCTCAATTAATTTTCCTTATGTTTTCTATAGCTGGGTTGGTATTGGGGCCCGTTAAATCATTTGGAAGCTGAAAATCTGGTCGAAAATCGTCCTGATGGGACATTTCTGGTCCGGGATAGTGCACATGATACATATTTCCTAAGTTTGACCTTTCGAGTGTTGGGTACGACCTATCATACAAGAATCGAATATTCTCAGGGTTAGCATTACTTTTTTATTTTTATATACTGTAAGAAATCCACTTTTTTCTGTTAAATCCCAGTATACTTTTAATTTCGATTAGGCAACCATGAAAAATTTGAATAAATATAACCTTCAAAATGTAATAAGAACCTTTAAATTTTAAAGAAATAAAAGAATGTATTTTTTATATTTTCTGTTTGGATACTGACCTGAAACTGTAACAGTGTCTTGAAATATTGAAAGAACAAAAAATGAGGGAATAAAATATACAAGAACATTGGCCTACATGTTGATATTGAAGGTATAAATAAAAGGAAGTTTAATAACTGTAAGAAATAAAAAGATAAGTTGGTGATACAATAAGGAAATGACTGTTAATTACTGACGAATAGAAAACATGATTCCTTCAATATGTCTCAGTATTGGCGGAAACCCTTGGAGTAACCTTAAAGATGTTCATTTGTATTACTCATAGTGGTCACAAGTGACCGGTAAAATAATTTACCTCATTTACTAATTATTTATTTTATTAATATTAATTCTGCTTTGGTAACATTGGGTCAAAATTAACCCAATGAAAATGTGCTTATATAAACCAAATTTTATAACATCACTAGGCCATTTTAACATATTCCGTACTGTGTGGGGCATGTACGACCCCCCACTGAACTTTCCGTTTAGATGATTTAGATTTTCCATGGCAGAGAACGTGTTAATATACATATCGTATTACAGTCGTGGCCATAATTCACCGGCCACCCTTGCATTTTAAAGAAAATTAATATCTACGTACATGTGTGTGTAAGTGTATGTAAATAATGTTCTTAACCAACATCCAATAAGAATACAGCTTTAGTAGCATACCCATTATGATATGATATATAAAAGTATTTGTGTAAAGTATTTGTGACTATTTCGACATGACTGGCAACCAACTTTTACCCACACTGAGGGTACAAATCGTGCAATTGCCCTGCGATTCATTATTAGCTGTGGTGCAGTAGCCGACACTCCGTCTTCATCAAGCAACCGGCGCCTTTGCCTATACGAAACGCAGTGGAAGGCCGCGTATCACAAGTAAGGTGACAGATCTGTCCATTTTGCGATCCATTTGCTGGTTCCCGCGCAATACAAGCTGATCTTCCAGCTAACATTGATAAATTACCTAACGCACTAACCATTCGTCGATGTGTGGTTGAAAGAGGCTTCCGATCATACAGTATTTTTAGGGGTGCTGGTGAGTTATGGCCACGACTGTATATTATTTCATAAATATTGAATTACGGTAAAAATTTTGATAAAATATTTTACTAATAATAATTAATAATAAAACGGTAAAATAATGTTTTTAAGTCATTTCAGAGAACACAATTATCATATTTTGGAATCCAATTTATGTTGGCTAATTTTTGACCCAATGTTACCTTTATCGTTATATTTTTGTTACCACTCCTGGATTAATCCTGGAATTAATTAACCTGTTCAAATCTAAGCTTTTATCCTTTAAAGTACTGAAAGTATACCGATTGGAAGATATTAACTTGTTTGGGAATTTGGATAATCTGTGTTGAGGGAAATTCATTTGGAAAAGGAATAAACTCCTTGCATCAATGATTTACAATTCAGAAGGCAATTTGTTATGCTATATTCAGTCAATTCTTCATGTTTATTTAGTAATCTGCTAATTCTGCATTAATTTCATAAATCATAATTTCAGTTTACATTTATTTTGTAGCATTTATGCACAATGTGAAAATAATAATAAATCAATCAATACGGTAATATATACATATAATATAATACATAAAATAATATTAATAATGCAGAATAGAATGATGTTTGTTTATCGAATATCTCTCGCTCTTCTTCATCATTACACTGAAGTCTATTCACATTCCATTATTTTATTACAAATCGTTCGTGTCTTGCTGCGAATTGAATAAAATAATAATTATTCTAACATATCTTTATTGTTTATGAGGGAGGGGCACTGCAGTTTTAGATGAATACAATATATGTACATTAACATTTTCTAAAGCAATAATGAAATAAAATAGTAAAATTACAATACATTAATAATTAAAAGCCACAAACAATCAAATATTGACAATAAATATAATTGAAAATAAAGTAATAACCATACATAAATTTTAATTTTTTAAAATGTAGGTTGATTCACAAGAAGATTTATAATTAAGTTAAAAACAAACTAAGGAAGGAAGCGAAACCATTTCATAGCATATATTTTAGGATTTTATGGATCCATGTCTTCACACATTACCATCACTTCATTCTGTGCTTGGGCAGTTATCAAGATTCTAAGCAGTTTAAGGACTGAGTTCAAAAAATATTACTAACTTTAAAATCCTCTATCATCAAAGCCATATTTTTGATTGAAAAAATACCGACTGTTTTGAAAAATGTATTTAATTCAAAATAATTTTAGTAAGCTAGGAAAGATTAATTATTTTTTTAAATACATTTTGCGAGCTTTTCCTGAATGCCTGCCATTAGACTTGAAATTGTAGTTTCTGTCTCGTTTTTGGCTGCATTATTCCACTTGTTCCGAAAATCTGCAATTGTCTGTGCCCTCTTGTTTGTCGTATTTAATTGCCTTTTTACCAGGGCCCAATACCCTTCGATTGGGTTGGTTTGACTCTGCACCAAATCGACGTTATTGACTTCGTACCACTTCTTGGCTGCCTAACCATAGTGGCACGATGCCAAATCCGACCAAAGGAAAGTAAGACATCCATGCTGATTTACGAATAGTAATAAACGCTTTTGCAAGCACTCCTTCACATAGACTTCTGTGTTTATTGTGCCAGATGTGACAAAGCATTTACTCCTTTTTCCGCATCCATATATAACCTGCCAAACAAAGATTTTTTTGGGAAACTTAAATTTTTTCTTGCTTCTAAATTTTTCTTCAACTCCTCTCTTAGTTGCAGAGTAAAATTCTTGTCCGGGTAGCTGGGAAAACTCACAGAGCACATAAGTCTCATCACCCATAATGTAACATTTTTTCTTCGCAAGATTACCAAATTTCAATTTTCTGGTTCGCTGCGGCGCCTAAACGTTGTTGTTAGCGTTCCGGTCTGGTACTGTTTGAACTTTATACGTTTTTAAGCTCACATACTGTTTAATTTTCCGAACTGTTTTCTCGCTACAATTTGCCTTTACCGCCAGTTTTAGATTTGATAGACAAGGATTTCTCTGTAACAAAGCCTTTACTTTTTTCACATTCTGTGTACACAAAAATCCATTTCTTCTTCCCTAACCAATTTTTCTAAAAACGTTCAAGTTCTCATTGAAATTTTTAATAACGTTTTCTGACAAACATTTGCCTTTCTGTCAATTGTTTTCTGACTTGATTGTGGATTTTCTTGAAATAGACGAATAATTAATTCGCGACTTCCTGTTTCTGATATGAAAAATAAAATTTAAAATTGAATACTAAAATGAATTTTATTTTGATTTATTCAAACAACAGTCTACTTGATCAATTTTTTGTAATTAGTGAATTTATGTTGGAGTTATAGATATTTAAAGTTTGTAATATTTTTCACAGTAATTCCTTATTTTAATTTTCATATTTTGGTCTTGTTTAATTATGGTCACTGAGTTAAGGACACTTAGTTTTGGTCCAATGATTATTTTATACGAATGAAATATTATACAAATTTATCAACATTTACAACGGTTTAAACTTATAAGTAAAGAAATATTGGTATTCCCTGTTGTTGGGATAATTCTTTTAAATATATGCAAATTTTTAAGTATTTTAAAGATAAATATTAGACCTGAATAATTTAGTCAGTGTGACATCAGGCGAATTAGTACGTATCAAACACCTTCAATCCTCTTTCTGGATACCCATTACCATGTAAACAATTCAACGGTAATGTGCATGTATAACATTGTGAATATGTTTTGTCTCGGATATCAAAATATAAACATAGGAGAGAAAATCAGTATTTAATAGGTTAAAGATTATTAGGTGAAAGTTTTGTGAAATATAACACTCGGTGGTGTTATAAAGGTATTGGTGTTGGTAGACTTTGTTTGGACACGATTCCGCGCGATATGAATAATGTTCATGGTTCAACGTAACATTGTATATTTGTACGACCCACACACAGATCTTACATGTTGGCGTAGAGTGCATTTATTATTAATACAAATATAAATATAAATAATAATAAATATGTATACAGAAAATGAATCTTATAAAGTCTATAAAATAATGTCAATTCATCTAAAATGAAACTTTGAATAAAATGATTCTTCGGAAAAATGTCTTATATTTGGCCAACCTAAATTGAATTGATTGACAAAAGAACGAACATTGTTGGTTGTTTATAATAAAAGATTATTTTAATATTTTTTGAATATATTATTAATATTAATTGTAGATTTTCATGTGGTCAGTTTGTATATAATTAATTATACTTAGATGAAGAGACATTTTAAAAATTGTGTCTAACTTGAAGACAGAAACCAATAGAGATTATTTAGAACTTTAGGTAAAAATTGTAAATAACATATAGTACGAATATTTGATTTGTCACTGATCTTAAAATAAAAAAGATATTTTGTTAAATGATCTATGAAATATTTTCTGATAAAATAATTAAATAAATTAAATATTTCCACCGAATTTGTTTATGACATGATTTAATGAAATCCTAATGAAAAACAGTAACATATTTATTTACTAAAACTATTTTTAATTAACCACTTGTGTAGCCAGCGTTCCAAATGGGAATACATAGAAAGATCTTTTGGCCGGAAGGAAGGCGGTGTAAGATACTATTAATCACAGTTGTATGTCCAAGGCGCACTTGACAGCTTTTTTCAAGTATCCTATTAGTACTAAGCAAATTTATATTTAACTAAAAAACAGAATGCATAAAGTGAAGAATGTTTTCAAAAAAATGGTTCAAGGATCCTCTGGATCGTGAAACCTGTATTTATTTATTCTGGTACCATGTTTTAGTTAATTAAAATAATTACGTTAATTAAAAAATTAGACAATAATTGGGCAATTGAAGATTGTTAATAATAATAAATATTTGTGATTCTTTTTCGATGTGTCAGGAAAGTACTATTCTTGTCATGCTTGCTAGGGTTTCGGAAGACAATGAATGGCAATTGCAATTATCACGAGCGATGTGTATTAATTAAGAATTACAGGTGAAAACTTTCGCTGAATAAGATTTTATTTTAAAATTGTTGTTTATTTAGTTTGTTTAAATGCGTCAATTTTTATGTAGGTGTTTTTACCCATATAAGTAGTTAGTAATCTCTTAATAATTTCAATAATCATCTTTTTTAATACAGTTATAATGGCATAAAAGAGGAAAAATGAGCTTGATACATCTCATAGTTTTACGTTTAGGGACTCAAATATAAT
The DNA here is from genome assembly GCA_001938485.1 of Girardia tigrina. NCBI lineage: Eukaryota > Metazoa > Platyhelminthes > Tricladida > Dugesiidae > Girardia > Girardia tigrina. Next base: position 27,950 of record MQRK01232742.1, on the reverse strand, counting down.
GATGCGAAAATGTAATCGAGTATAGGGAATTATTTTATTTATATATTTATCATTTTATATTTGAATAAATGCATGCATCAATACAAATTATATAGTAGAATATAATCTTTTGAATTGAGAATATTAGATTATAGCTTCTCGAGATATTTTGTCCCTTCAATTCCTAAAGTCTTCAAAATTACAGGATTAATACAGAAACCTTTCACTCTAATTACTTGTTCATATTTAAATGTGTAAATACATATACAGAATCAGGGTAAAAATATTTGAAAGGAATTTTGTTTTAAATTTTTTCAAACTATAATGTTATTCAGACGCATTACTAACTGTACAAAGAACTCCCTTAGATCCATTTATACATGTTTATATTTTCCCGATCGAGAATCAAAGATTTCCTCTAAAAATTCCCGTCATTTCTCTAAAATTTTTGCTAATCCAAAATCTTGTAAATCAAAAAGAATGTCTGGAATGAGACAATCTCTTCCCAAACAAAAAAAGACATGAAATGCTTTTTATTACAGTGCCAAATTTTCATATGCTTTTCAAATTGCCCAATTAATGTTTCAAAATTTTCGAAATAAATGTCGACTAAATCTCAATTCAATTAGAAAAATGTTACAAAATCAAAAATTTTATTCCATAAAAAGTGTATAAAATTGATAGAATGTGTAATAAAAACTCGATAGGTTGTTTCAACAACTGTGAAAACTGTGTTTCGTTTTGATTTTATTTTGATAATATTTGGCGTTTTCATGTGTACAAGATGATTTCCGAACGAGAAAATTTCGCGACAAGAAATGTTAAAAATAATTATTATTCATTTAAAGTTATTGGGTTATTCAAAATTTAAACTCATGTCATTAAAATTTATTTCTATCACAAATAAAATTTTTTTTTAAAAATAAATAAAATAGATATTGTTTTTTATTTATTAAGAATTTAAATTTTATACTCGTTTTTTTTGTTAAAATTACAAAGGTATTTTATTAAAATATTGTCATAGATTTTGTGCATCTTTTTTTTAATTTCTATTTTATTGTACATTTAAATTTAACCGTTTCTCAATTACATTTCCCTTTCTATAGAATCACATTTCCAAAAAAAATAAAATTTAAATCGCATTTTCATTTACTTAAATGTAAACGTTCTAAAATTATATTTAGGTTTTGATAAAATAACGTTTTACAATAAAAAATTAAATCACAATTTAGTTGAATTTAACAACTTTTAAATTATTCTTTTTTAAATAAAATTATATTTTCAGTTGTTTTTATTTAATGCTTTTTTTAATGAAAGTTATATTTTCATTTTGTCTTAAAACAATTATATTTTAATTTAAAATTTATGAAATAATATGATTTTTGATTTGTTTTATGTTTAAATAAAAGTTACAAAATAATTTTTTACTTTATTAATAAATCTGTTTATGGATTTTGTGTTAAACATTAAAAATTAGTATTATATAAATTAATTTTTTACACTTTTTCTATAAAAATTTTATTTTAACATAATCTATAAATCTACTTTTCGAAATGTAATTATTTCATTATTAAATTGATTAGATTTTAAATTCGATAATTTTTTGACATCAACAAAGCTCCTAACTAAAGTATTATACGTTTTTCTTTATTTTTGTCACTAGAGGTTTTCGATGTAAAAATATAAATAAATAAATAAAATAAAACTGATGGTCAGTGATCCGAAACTCCCGGCATTTCATTTGGCAATGATTTGTCATTGACAGTTAATTCGGCATTAAACAATTGAAAAAAAATAATTTTTGTCAAATGACAGTTTATATAATTAGATAATTCAATTTGTCGTTTTCATTAGATTTTTTTTTAATTTTTACAAAAAATAGCAAGCTTTAATTAGAACAAATTTCATTTATTTTTTGCTGGTCAAAAAGGTAATAAATTATCGATTTTCTATCGTTGAAATTGAAATAGAAAAAAAAACGATGATTGAATTATTAGAAAAAGTGATTAGAAAAAGTCCTAAAATCCATCCGGTAAATAAAAATTGGTTTGTCGAATTATTCGTGAGCCAATTCGATATTGGTTGAACAACACCAAGAAGAAATATATTACATATTCCTTTTTTCTAAAAATGAACTGAATGATCGAACAAGTTATAACTGGATAGGAGAACGGTTTTAGGGTGTCTATTTATATTGCCTAATGGAAATGTAACATTTGTGTGTTTACTGATGAGGGTGGTGGGGGGGGCTTGGTGGATGGAGGGGGCGGGTCGATGAATTTAATTAGGGAAAATCGTGAACTCTTTTAAGTAGTTAATTATACAATTGATTAGTCGTTATATTTCTCCATGACTTGAATAATTAACAATCATTATCAATGACTTTAATGTCTTTCATTGTCCATAAAACTTGAAATATTTATTGCACATTGTTTTGAAGTTTACTTAATAGATTCATTTCTGATCACTATACAAATTTGTCTCTGGGGAATGCGCTAAAGATTTGCTACAAATACGTCTAATTGGTTTCCGAAAATACTATGAGAACGGATTTATAATTTGATTTCAATGTTATAAAAATTACTTTAAAAATCACAACAATTAAAGGGTTTAATAAATATTTTTTTTGTTTTATTTTCAAGTTAAAAGAATATTAAATGCAACAATGGAAACATGTGCTTAAAAATAAATAAAAATAATTTTCAATTAGTATTATTTTAGCTGACTTAATTCTATTTATTTTTAGATTTGTAAAAAAAAGATTTTCTTTACTTTACAATTTGATTTCGAATTTACCGGAAATTTCGCACTTATTTTCATTATTATAATTTTCGGTTGAGTGATTCTATAAGTTTTTGAAATTGTTTTTCGAAAACCGGTGCCATTGAGGCCGGGAGATGTTCATCGGTTCTTTCTACCAATTTTGCAAGACTCAAGAGCTCTTTTTCATATAATTTAACTCATATAACTTCTTCCACTGTCATTTTTATCGTTACAAAAAACAAAAATCAATATACACCTACTTCTGTTTTTACACGATTTTGATTAAACACGATCGAAAATTTTAAAATAATTTTCTTTTTACACAACTTTTTTTAAAAATAACACGATAAAAATTTTAAAAAAATTCAACTGCTTTAAAATTGTAAGAAAAAAAATTTGCCCAATTTGAAAAAAAAAGTGGAATTATTTCAATGATATTAGTGATGATGATATAATAGGGATGGTTGAGCTTCCTTCTGACGAAGAAAATACTGATGATGATGAAGAGAAACCAATTTTCAGTGCAAAAGAAACTAAAGAAGCACTTCAAATTGCCTTTAAATTAGGTAATCATTGTGTCACATATGATCACACTTACGAACGAGCTTCGAAGTTTGTTTATCCAAAATACGAACACAACGATTGATAACTGAATTTGTTCAAAACCCCACCGAAACATCAGCTTCATTGGAAATTAGTGCCAATTATATTCAAGAAATCACAGAGAATATCATTAATGAGCTTGAAGACGATAATAATAAATTCATAACAAAATTTCATTCGCTGTCACTTTCAGAAAGTTACTTTTTGTGTGAGACTGTAATAACGCCTTCATTGTAATAATACCTTCATTATTATTGTTTGTTATTATGAAATGTTAATTTAGAATTTTTTCTAAATTTACGAATTTATTGTTTTTTTTCTGCACGTGCATATTTATGAATGAATTAAAAATTCATGGAAGCACATACAATTTCTTTTTTTCTGATTTTTTAGTTCTGGAACCAATTTTAATTTTTTCTATGAATACAGTTTCTGTTAATACACAATTTCTTCTGGAACGTATCTATCGTGTAAAAGAAGAATTAGGTTTTTTTTATTTTTTCTTAGATTTCTTAAATTTTTTCACAAATGTTTTAAAAAATACATGTTTTTGTGTAAAAAATAATTAAAATTTTTTTATTTATAAAATATAATTGTCTTTTGATAAATTAAATTTTTTCTTTAATTACAAATTACGGATCTTTTTGTGTCTGATTTTATTTTTTGTTTGGCTTATTCTATTTAACAATTTACTGATTTGAAATCATTTTACTTTAAGTTATAATTTAATTTATTTTATTATGGTACATGTTAGGTCAATCATTTTGTTTAATTATCTGGTAAAGATGTATTTTTCTGTATTACATTCTTAATTATGAAAAAAAAGTTTTTAAATTGTTATTACTCTATATCGGGCCTGCTCAACATTTTTGCACTAAAGATCGACGTTTTTAGATTCAACTACCTCGATCTACCCATTAAAAAATTTAGATGTTTAATTTATTCAACTTCAATTTATTTTACTTCATCTTAAGATTAAAAAAATATATACAAAAACAAATACAACATAACAAACAATTTCAAATAACAAAACTATTAAAAATGTCGTCAATCGGTTGCTAGTCGTAATGAAGTGTGATTTCAAATTTTTCGATTGTGACTCAAAGCAAGCATTTTTTTATTTGCAAAAAATTTTCAGGAAACAATTTTTTCAATATTTTCAGTTATAGATTGACTAAAATTCGTATCGCAATCGACTGGTAGATTTATGTTCTTTAATCTTATTTCTTAATATTATTATGACCATTGTTGAAAACGTTTTTCATCCAGTGACAATAAAGGTAAGGATTGAAACAATGAATATAATACTATTTAAAAGTATACTTAAATTAATTTCATTTTCGTATTTTTAGTAATTCAACAAAATTAAAATTTATTCAACATTTTTTTCTGTTGTCTAAGAACGTAATGACTCTTTCAAGCATTCGATCTCTTTTCTTTTGTATCAAAGTATACTTTGCTGGTTAATATTATTAAAATGAACAATGATTCGGTTTCATATAATAGAATATTTAGGTAAGAATTTGTAAATATTTTATGAGTTTCAAAAGATAATCACACAACGTCTATGGTGGCAGTAGTAATTATTCATATTTTTGTAAGAATTCAAAAGAATAGCAGATCGAATTACCGTTTTCATAAAATCAATAAAAATTGTTCCAGTAAAAGCGTCATTTTTGTTACAAAGATAAAACTTATATCTCTTCTTGTTAACTTTGTTTATATAACTTTCCTAGTTATTTAAGAAATCTTAATTTTCTGTCGAAGTATGAATAAATTTGTAAATCTATATAGGTGTCTCACAAATAAGAAGCTTTAAATATCTAGAAGAGTCTCCGAATGTCTTGAGTTAAAATATTTTTTAAGTATTCTTTAAAGGTTCGGAACTCTTGTTGTCAGATATCATTCACAGAGAAAACTTCATGAAGGTCAGATATGAAATATAAAACAAACGATTTATTTTAAATAAATAAATTACCAAATATTTTACAACATTAATTTATTTTTAAATTAAAAACGGAATAATTTTTTTTAACTAAAAACAAAACTCATTTGTTTCAAAATATTTTAATGACAATATATTTCCAAGGATCAACCATGATCGTCAGATCACTGACTACTTTCTTGATTCACCTTTTTTTTTAATGCAAATAAATAATTGCATAAAATCACACTAATAAAATATTCTCAATAAGCAATAGTTGAGACTGTCGTTTGGATTTTAAAACAGGTTTTGTGAATTACTATGTTTTGCAATAATGAATGGTAAAAGCAAAACAATGGGGTATTCATGAGTTTACCAGTATCACAAATATTAGCGTATATTTTTCATTAAAAAATTATATTAAAATTATATTAAGAAATTATACTATTTTTGTATATATATATATATATATATATATATCTACAAAAATCAGGAAGATTTATTTCTCCTAAACTTTAAGAAAATAAACTAATACCGGTTTATATCCTTCACCGAACAGTTTTTGTGAATCTAAATATAAAATAAATATAATTGTGATGGAAAATTATGAATGTGGTAAGTTTGTTGCTTGTATGCTGTTTAGATTGCTGACTCTTCTCTCAGGTGGGATTGATTTGTTATTGATTAATTATTTAAATTTAATAATTAAATTAAATAAAAAAATTAATAATTTACAAAAATTTATTTTTAATACAAAAAATATATTCAAGAATTGCTTCTCATTCACCTTTCATGATATATCTTAGCATCTACTTAAAATACCCATCACTATCAAATGCATTATTTACTCCAAACCTTCTTCGATCAACCTTTTCAAGCACAATTGTGCACAACATGGTTTTTCCAATTATGGAAACGATTATATATTGGGTTTAAAGAAGGTGAATATGGGGGGAGGTACTCAATGACCTAAGTAAGTTCTTTTATTGCATGTTTTAATCCAGAATAATGATGTATTCATATCGATAATAAACACTGGACTTACAATGCCCTTTTTCACAAAAATTTTTCAGTTCAACAAGTGCGGCTTCGAAATCTTTACCTTTTAATGTCTGTCATGAATTTTGTAAAAAATCATTGAAATGAAAATTCATGGAAGCAAGAACAGAATTACTTCTAGTTCTTACTGCAGGAACATCTAAATATACAAAAGTACTTACAAAGAGATCTTTTTTTTCCTTTTTGTCGTATAGACACTGCGAAACCATCTTTATCTAAGAATTTTAGTTTGTCAGTACTATTAGTTACCTCATAATTCCTGAATTTCTGAGCATACTCATATCTTTTTTTCAATAGTAGTACCATTGGTTTGTGGAGCAGGAACCATTGTGGTCTCTTTTAGGGTGTAATGAAATTGTCTGAGATAACGGTCAGTTGTACTTTTCCGCAAACTCAATCCAAAAACATCCATAATCTTACCACTCAATTCTTTCAGGGTTAGAAGGTGAATTTCATCCACCATTTCATCCAGTCTCTTACTTGTTTATTTTGATTGCTATCAAGTTTAGATCTTCTATTGCCACCCTTTTTCTTTGAAGCTGCTTCACTGATTTCCTAAAAATCTTAATAATTTTTTGAAGTACCCAGTAATAAAGCTCCAAGTCATCAGAAATGGCTTTAATTGCTCGACCTTGCTGAATTTTACTAGCTATTTTGTCTTTCTCAGAAATTTTAATATCGTTTCTCTTAATCATGCGAAAAGGAATTAAAAGTTGTGGTCCATAATAAGAACCAAGTGATTCTTATGATACATTTAACTAGTAAAAATTTTGTATCAATCAGGTTAAGAGTTAATAATTGTTTTTAATGAATGAAATTAATAAGGGTGAAATAAATATATTTTCAGAAAGCCCTTGTAAATGTAAGGTGTATGGAGACGGGAGTCTCATAATCGACTCAATAGTTTGATAGAATCCCTCTTTTTCTTTATTTTTATTTAAAGATGCATTGTTAAAATTAAGCAATTTATCTAACTTTTCATTTTAAATATTTTTTTTATTTTATTCTCTAAATTGAAGTATAGCAATCAACAATTATTGGCCTTTTCTGAACATAAGGAATAATCTAATTTTGTAACTTAATTGCCGCAAACAGTGGAGTGAAACCGAATTTAAATTTATTTTGCTTAACAGTATAATAATATTTGTAATTTTTAAAAAATTATTAACGTTACATTTAATGTAAAATTATTTTGTCGTTTTACGTGAAATTGCTTTCTATTCATAAAATTCGATATTATGTGTAAGAAATAGATTATCTCAAATTTAATGTTTTTATTGGAAATGACTTTGAAATAAAAACAATTATTTATATAGTAGGGAAAACGATTAAAAATCATATCCTTAAAAGCATACTTTCAGATATTTTAATTGGATGAACCACCGTTGTACGTTTTAGCATGGTTTATCAAGCTTCATTAACAATCTTCATAATTTATCTAAAAAGGATTTTTGATTTTAAAACATTTTTCATGAACATTGTTAACCTTCCCGTATCCATGGTGGTAAAAATGACACCTTGTTAATCCATGCCACACTTGCTTTAAATTATCTTATTAACCTTCGAAAAGCCAAGCAATTTCAGTCCGCGTCATCCCAATGTCCTATTTAGACACCTTTTGTATTTTGTTAAATTAAAAGTAAATAAAAACATATTGACATAATTTGGCACGGATTAACAAGGTATCATTTTTACCACTATGGATACGGGAAGGTTAATATGTACCTTAATATAAAGACTGAAATGGACATTGCACCCTTCCCCTGAGAATCTCCAACACTGGAGAGCAGCGCGGAATAAGGTAAGAAATTCCATTAGGATATGGAAGCTAGAAAGGATGATTGATCTCAGCAATGCGATTGAAGAGTCCATATACTTCGGTAATTTCATGAAAAATGGAGCGTACTATCTTGAACTGCGAATCTTAGGGAATCTGGATACAAAGGTACATGCGCTGTTTACACCGGTGCCTTCTGTATCCAATGAGCTCATGGCTGGTCAGTATCAAAAGCTTTTCGTAGCTCGCCCGCTCATCCTGTAGGCAGATATGATTCGATACCCTGGAGAATGCTGTGTTAGTGTTGACTTTCCTGACGAGGTTGAAATAAAGCTTGCTATATCACAGTTGAGTAATAGGAAGACACCCGGATCGAATGGAGTGATGGCTGAAGTTCTGAAGTGGGGTGGCCAACCACTCGCTGACAAACTGAAGTTTGATTTTGAACTGATATGGAAAGGTATTCATGAATTTCCACCGGCTTGGAGGAGCGCTAAAAAGTGACATTATTCAAAGGAAAAGGTAGAAGATCCGACCCGAACAACTATAGGGGTATCTTTCTCTTAGAAGTTACTGGTAAGGTTTTTGCGTGAATCATCGTAAATAGAATCCTACCGGTGATTGAAGAAAGACTAGATCCCTGGCAATTTGGTTTTAGGCCGAAAAGAGGTACGTTTCAGGTCATTACTCAGGCGTATACAGGAAGAAGGACGAAACAGGAACCAGAAGGTATATGTGATCTTCATTGTTTTGGAAAAGGCATTTGACAGTGTCCCGCACGAAGTGCTGGGGCTTGCCTGAAAAGATTCGGCTTAAGCGACAACATATTCTGTCTTATCAAAGAATTTCATGAGAATTTTATTGCGACTGTAGGAAACAGTAATTTTCCCATGGAAAGAGGTATTAGGCAGGGATGTGTGATGGGACCTAGTTAATTCAACTTTGTCTTGGATGAAGTGATCAAAACGGCTATACTGAAAGGATTTGGGGCAGTTGTCTCCCTGATCGATGAGCAAGGCACTGAATTTCAAGTGAACAGACTTACATATGCAGATTACCTCTGCATCATCGACTCTGATATTGATCGAGCCTTTAAAAACCTGTATATACTAAGAAGCACATTTCTGGAGTTTGGACTGACAATAAGTGCTACTAAGACAAAAGTCATGTGCCTTACTGACGAATTAGGCTTTGGAATATCGCAAGTCAAATGTGGTGAGAAGATCATACAATGGGTGAAAGAATTCTGTTATCTCGGAAGTATATTGACCACTAGTGGTAGCAACCGGGATATTAGTCAACAAATACGAAATGGAATGCGGAAGCTTAAAGAATTGCAACCTGCAATTCAGAGTAACTGCATGTCAATAGTATTAAAGAGAAAACTGATTGAGACTAGTATTTTCCCTGTGGTCTATTATTGTAGTGAGTGTTGGGCAAAGACGTTGCACGGTTACAAGCCTTCCATAATTGCTGTACGAGGACAGCTCTCAAGAAGACCAAACTCGACAGAATCCCGAATAAGGACATGACAATTGGACTGACTGGGCAAGAGTGATTCTAGTCAAAAGACGCATAGTATTCTATGAATACTATAACTGAGGTTCGAAGAGTTCTAAACTCTGAGATTGCCTCAGAAAGTTACAGAATCAGCGGCCGTAAAAAGCAACTGATGAGAGCGCATTGCTCGCGATGTGCTCTAGATATTCAACGATCCAGCAGATTTGGCAAAATACAGGGAAAGTCTAAACAAAAGAGGGCTTCTCGACAATGATGAGGAATTTAAACACCTGATCAAAGGAACCATATCTGAGTGACTGAAAGAGGCAATCGAACACGAGAAAGAATATCCGAAAATGCTTCAGCCGCGCATTAAAATATTAGCTCGCACATTCCCTTCTTGCTTTAAAGTGTATATACTGATCAGGAACTCACAAGACACATTAAGAATGTGCATCTGGCCACGGCGCCGACGACACAGAGAGGTGGTGTTTCCTTCATATGTCCCATAGAGAACTGCCACAAAACTTATAAAATTAATGGATGGCATTTTATTAATTGATCATCGAATCCAAGGTAATGGTACTACGAACATCCAAGTAGTACAAAGAGAAGAAACAGAAAGACGTACTGGACCTTTGAACTTGAACGCGGAACATGATATGCTAGTGTCTGTCGGTGTAACTAAGGAGGACTGTCCAAGAGTAATCCCTAGTGTGGTGCTGAATTTTCGGCTGGATAATATAACGGATAAGGGAATGTTTCATTGCCCATTTCTCCGTTGCACTAAGTGCGTTTATATAACCAGAAATCTCCAGAATCACGGAACGAAGGAACATGATTGGCCATTTCTCAGAGGGAAGCAGAAGCGTGCCCGTACATTGAAAGCTCACATTCTTGCATCTGAAGCCATGTGAGAGGATCAGAAAACTTTGTATTTGTCAAATGGTTTCTAACCGATGCAGAGTCTATGATTCACTACACTGTGCGCCAATGCTGAGTATTATTTGTAATACAGTTATCCGTAATAGTCGGGGAGGCTTATAATATATACCTAAATCAATTACTTGTTTAATTGTTGTTCGGTTATGACGACTTGTTTCGCCAAAGAAAAAGACTTCAATTGTGATATTTAAATAGATAAATAAAATTTACCTGAACACATAAATGGGTGCTTAGTTTATTAGAAATAGAGGTTTGAAGTTTGTTTATTTTAAAATTACCCTTCATTTCCAACCAAAAATGATTAAATTTTCTGTAAAACATTTGAACTTTTTTCCTCTTTACTAGTTTTGAATTAATAATTATTTGATTTAAAATTTTAATAATGTATTTGATTTTTATGGATTTCTAATATTTTAATAAAATTAATTAAATATGATTGACATTTTATAAATTATTCAAGATTATTTTTATTAATAATGCATTATTTATTTTTTTAAATAAATTTAAAACAGTATAAAATGCTTGTAAAGGAAAAATAAAGACCATTTAGAGAGAAACAGAGCAGCAATACATGTTGAAGTTGGTTTTCGGTAACCCTATTTGGTATAATGGGGGTAGAATATGACACAGAAAATTAGTTATTAAAGAAGAATAAATCTTCAATCACTTGTATAAATAACCATGAGCAGAAAAAGTACTGAATTAATGATCTCATTATTTCGAATTATTTATCAATAAATATTATGTTAAATAGTGTTGTTTTATGCTCTTAAAATATTGACTTTGTTTCTTCAAAATTCATTTAAAGTGCATAATCAGTAATCTGATGGTGACGGAGCAAGTGCCGAAAGATAAAAAAAGCAAGGCCGTTTGAAATAATATTTTTGATAATAATTAATTGGAATTTTTATTCTTATTTATTTTTAATTAATCATTAATAAATATATTAAATTATTATCACAAAAATTTTTTATCATTGTTGTTTCATTTGATTTAAGTGTTTCTTAAAAACATAGTTGAATCAATATCAATTTATCGTACTTGATTTGAATTTCTAAAATTAAACCAGTTTCTTTTACTAATAATGATAATAAGCAAAGGTTGTCTGTTGTCTCCAAAAGTCAGCGTCAATCTATAAAAAGATCTGAAACACTACAAAATCGTCATTACAAGCATAACAAGCAGCGGCAGCGGCTCTAGCAGCCACAGCAGCAGCGGTTGTTGTGAATAGTTTCAGATGACTCATGGTAGAATAATAATAATAATGATTATCATAATCATTCGGTAGAAATTGATCATTAAAATATTATCATTTTATTCAATGTTTACTACTGATAATTTATGATTTTTTTTATCAATATGAGGCAATGATTTAAAGTAGTAATGATTATATGATAGTAGAATTCAATATTAAAATTATTTCCATGTACTGTTTCTAAAAAGATTAAATTCATAAAAAAACAATTGAAAAAAAATAAAGTTCATTGATTTATTATTTATTATATTTAATTACTAAATACAACAAAAATAATTATTTCAAACGTGATGATATTTTAATTTTCTGTTTGTTAAAATCGAGAAATAGGGCATATTTTACGATCACGTGTCATCGGCCGTGATTGGTTGAAAAATTAGATTAAGTTGTGTGTACGGATAGTGTGTGTTAGTTGGTATCGTGCCAACTAAAATATGCTGCTTGGTTATAATAGTTGAAATAAATGATTGAACTGGCATATTTTTATGAACTAGGTCAATGCCAGCTTAATTATTTTCTCATCCTCACGACGCACAAGAAAAGCGAGTGTTGGTCATAAGATTTGATTACTAAGCTGCTTTCAATAATAATATCATACATATATATTATCTCAATGACTGTTCGAATATTTGATTGTTGTTTTTATTATTATTGGTATCATCTTGCGCTAATTAATTTACAGTTATTAATTTTTGGGCTGTAATATTTATTTGTTCAACATATCGAATCAGAAATGACGATCTAATTTCTGCTGTTGCAAAGAAATCGTGCAGTTGACCGTCTGACAATTATTTACGCAATAATTTCTTTTTCGATAGGGTACCCGATTAAAACAAAATATTATTGACAATTTATTTCGACTGTTTCACAGTTTGACTTAAACCACGGTCGTCAGGTCGTGAAGCAATTTTTATTTTATGTCCGCTTATATACGCAATGTGCAGTTGTGTATTCGATGTAGGCGTGTCACTTGACACGATCAGGAGCGGAGTGTGCACATCAGTCCTTAGACCTGAAGATTAAATGCCAAGAAGGAAGATTATTCGCTGTAATAATTACTGCGAGGGGTCATCTTTGAGGTTGTCTATATTGATAGAAGGACTTGGATAGTACTGCAGGACACCAAGAGAAGGTTTATTAGACGATCATTGCCTCCGCACACAAGCAGATTCAAAATCCTAATTTTTTGATTATGGTTAAGTAATAAACAAAATTGGGGTACCTTTTATTCAAAAGACCATATTCAAAAAGACGAAATTACTTGTCAATAAAATACAATTATGGCAAATAAAAAAATTATATTTTTAAAGACTGATTTATGTTGATATTAGTAACATTTCCTTATTTTAAATATGTTCATGTTAACTATCTTTGTTTAATCGATTTCTAATCAAGTCAAAGATAATTGAACAGGTTTTTGTTCGTTGCAATGATGATAAAATAGTTAAATATTTTAGACTTTTTGTGTATTTGAATTTTAAGACCAACTGCACAATGATCTTGCTTAAATAATCGATTTAGATCAGAACTTTCTTCCAACAATAAGATATATGAATAACTCTCAAATTGATTCAAAAAGTTTATTTTCAATTCAAATTTAAAATCACAACTTTACATTTCACACCGAGTAAAGTACTTAAATTGATAAAATATTAAGCGATCAATCCCTCATTGCCTCATGCGGATTTTCAAAAATGATTGGGAAATAGTCGTGAGTAGTCAACTCGTGACTTTAGTCAACTCGATCTACAAAATTCTTCGGCTCATAATGTAATGGAATATTTGAATGAAATTTGAACTAGTTTATATATATTATAATGCCTACTCGAAAATTTAAGGCCATAAAATTGGAAATTAAAATCTTGAAAATAATTATTTTTATTAGAAAAATTTTTTAAAAAAATTATTATTAAATTTTCAATATTTTTAAAATAAATCTGTTTTAAGTGTTCAGGCCTTTACATATACACGATGTTTCATAATAATCAGTACAACTTGAAACATCTCTTACTTAAATCTTATCAATCATAAAAAAAGTGAAATTTTCAAAATGTTTTATTTAAGTAATTAGAAAAAAATAGAAGTGGCGATAATATCAAGTATTGATTTTTAGTTACATGATTAACACATTTATTTCTAGTCAAGCTATGAATTCCACTGAAGACAAACTTTATGCTAACAGAAGATGTAATCCAATTAAGTCGGATTTTTTCGAGGAAGCAAAATTTATCCGACTTCAACAAAATCATTTAATTTTCTGGTAGTCATTATATCAGTCATATCAATAACAAAAATAAGATAACAGTTGAAATTAAAATGATTTTTTTATCAAAAATGTTTTAATTTTGTTTATCTGTCGCACAAAATACTCTATTCAAATGTGACGTACCAGGAACTAACATCTATAAATTCACCAAACAGAAGCGACCCTGTATGGAGATCTCATTGATATATTCAGCCGTTATTACTTTGGTTTCAATGGAGCTTACTACTTTTGCTATTCGCATAATCCTCATCAACTTCATCAGTTGCGCAATTGCATTTGACAATGTGGGCGGCTTCATAAGAAATTCAATAAAAATCCTTCATCTGCTTTGAAAATGAAACAGTGTATATTAAAATTAATTGAAACTGGAAATTTAGTCACTAATCACTTGGGACCTGATGCATAGAGACATGAAGTTGTGAGCTTGGTAGGAGAAGAGCCCCAGATATCACAATGCTACACCTTAAATGAATTGAATGTGAGTGTTACATAAATGCATAAAGAATGATTAAGAGTCTAAAATGTAATCCATTTAAATGATGGTGGGAAAGACAAACACAAAGGATTTTATGATTTTAAGCTAAAAAAATTTGAAGAGCTGTCAGAGCCGAAAGAAAATATAATATTTTTATCAATCTCTATGGCCAATCTTTATTATTTAGCAGAAGAAAAGTATGTCGTTTACATTTCACGAAGCAAACAATCGATAGCGCTTTCTATTTCATAATTATTTTAAACCTGTGTTTGGTCAACTTCAATGAAAGTATTTTCAAGCCGAAGGATTGGAAGGCGTAACTCCTTCGTTGAATTCTCACCTCGTTCTCTACATCTAATGCATCTAGATTTTTAATAGAAAGGAGTTTTTAATAGTGAATTTAATTAAAATAAAAAAGGAAAAAGATAAAAATTAAGATGGTTTATATTTTTAGCACTAAAATAAGGATCAAAGATAGTGATATATTTATTGATCCGTAAGACTCAAGATTTGAGAAAAAAAAATCAATAATAATGTATTACTATTGCTAAAAAAATATGTTTGTCTTTTAAGTTGACCGATGAATTTTATGATGATGTTTATTCAAATAAAATTTGGAAATATTTCTTTTTTTCATTAATTTAATCAATTTTAATTATTTAATAATATTTTCAGGAAAATTTAGTTTCTGGTCGCAACCAGAGTCGCACAGTGCTACGACCATTGTTGAATTTATCGATAAGGCTGTGGCACATTCCGCCAGTGGGAAATTCCACTATTTCCTCCAGACCAGTACTCCTGGACAGCCACCTATGGAGGTCTCTCTCCTTTATCCTTTATCTCGATATCAGATCGTTCAGTCTCTGCAGCATTTGGCCCGTTTTGTTATTTTGAGCAATGTAATTTTTATTTTATAATCAATTAAATTTGGAGCAATTTTTAAAATTTAGGGAAATACTCTAATATAATATTTTAATCTCTTCTATTGGAGGATACCTTTGGTGAAGCTTGACTAACCAGTTTTTTTATAGAATTCTATATTAATACATAATACAATAATATTATATTAATATAATATTAAAATATTGATTTAAATCACACTTTCTATTTGTAATAATTTTTACTTCTGGAAAGAATTCTATTATTATTGTTAAAAATGGTCGGGGAAGATTACAGAGGGTTGGGATTGACCCAGTGGGAATTACATGCCAGGTGGAAGCATTTGGCATTGTCATTTATATTGCGAACCTTATAATTTTCACAAACCAGTAACAATTATTCAGAAAATTAAATATTTATTCATTGATTTATTTTTAATTTAATGTGAAAGTATATTATTCCTATAAATTCATACAAAAAATCGGTATTAGGTGTGGGTAGCGAGGTTATAATTAAAAACAGGAAACTAATTTATATACAAATAACACGTCTTTGTTATGATTTATTTATTTACATTTCAAATTTTCTAATTAAAGGTTTGTTTTTACTCGGGTACAATTCCAAAAATTTAATTTAATATTAAAATTATTATCATAACTAGTCAATGTATTGAGGTATTCTTGTTATCATTGATCCTGTGGCCTCGTAGGACAACATGTCCATTATAGTTCTGGAAATTAGTCATAAATTTAGTGTTTAGTAATCTAAAATTAATTTTGTAATGTGTTTTTAAAAATAATAGACCTTTGCCCATTTATTCATTTTATTTATGTTCATTAATTTAAAATTATAAAACCCCTTATTACCAAGTGGTAGATAGCATAGCATATGTTTACTGTTAGTAACGTTTATCGGATAACATCTGTTCAGCTAAATTTTACTGATGAAGGTTGTATCAAAATCAAAAATTGAGGAATCATTAAGTATTTCTATAATGATGAAAATGAATGTATATAATTGAAATCATGAATGAAGTTTATATTGTAAAAAATTATTATATTGTAAAAGAGTATGCAAAGAAAGCCAGAGTATTATTATGCGGATCGAATAACAATAAAAAACTCAATTGGACAAGCGAGCTAGAGTTAGCATTCGAAGAGATGAAGAATGTATTAATTACAAGCCCGGTATTGTGTTTTCCAGACATGAAAAGAGATTTTATTCTATATACAGATGCTAGTTTCGACACCATTGGAGCCGTGTTAGCACAGAGGGACGATCAAGGAAAGGAAAGAGTTGTATCTTATGGGTCGCGATCAATGAATAGTCACGAGAAGGGCTATTGTGTTACAAGAAAAGAATTGCTTGCCATGTATTATTTTTGTAACCATTTTAGACATTTTCTGTATGGTAAACAGTTTACTTTGCGTACCGATCATAAAGCAATCACGTTTATACTGAACACTAAGAAGCCAATTACATCGCAGTTTCAAACGTGGATTAACTATCTGAGCAGTCTGAATATGAAGTTAGAATTTCGAAAAGGATCTTTGCACACAAATGCTGATATGCTTTCAAGGATGAATTGTGATACGTGTACTCAATGTTTAATGCAACACGAGGAAGTTAAGAAAGAAATAATCAAGACACGTGCACTGGATGTTGTATCAGAAGAAAATCACAAAGCCACTCGAAGATATTATTTGGGAAACCCATCGAATTTTGGCACACGCGGGTGCAAGAAAGGTTGAGTATTATTTAAGAGACTAAGGATTTTGACAAGCTGATAGGTAAGATCAAAGAGATTATAATCAGTTGTGAATCATGCCAAAAGTATAAAACATATACGGCAAAAACAAAAGAGAACACGATAAAATTTGAAGCTGCCGAGGTTTTCGAATGTATATATGTGGATATTTGTGGACCGTTGAAGGAGACTTCTGGGAAAAAGAAATATATTCTAGGCATCATTGATCAGTTCAGTAAATACATTACGTTATTAGCAATATCGAAACAAGATGAAGAGTCGATAATAAAAGGAATAATGCGGAATTGGATACTGAAATTTGGTTCTCCCAAGGCGATGAATGTGGATTGCGGTAAGGTTTTTGAATCAAAAAAGATGAAAGAGTTTGCAGAGAAACAGAATTTTGAAATTAAATTCTCCAGCCCATATCATCATAACACAAACGGACAAATTGAACGACAATTCCGTACAGTGAGAGAATTGATTAATGCAACATTGCATGAAAGAAGAAGTTCCGACTGGGCAGAGATTCTACCAGAGATCGAGTTCTCTTTGAATGCCACATTACAGACGACTATCGGGATGAGTCCAGCTGAAATCATTTTCGGAAGACGCATTAGCAGAGAGAAATGTGATGGAAAAAATAGCAAGACATTTCATATATTGATAAGAGGGACCAAAAGCCTATCACACGAAGACAATTCTTCCCAGGAGATGATGTATTGGTAAAAGTAGAATCTAGAACAAAAGATCAAGGGAGATACGACGGGCCATATAAAGTAGTTCGAAAAGTACATGATAGAAGATATGTCTGGTAAAACATGTGAAAGAAATGTGGATAAAATTAAAAAATTCTTGCGTGCGGGGGTGTAAGAGTGTTGTTAATTTTTTTAATTTTCAGAAATAAGAATTTTGGTTTTTAAAAAATTCGAATTATAATCGAAATTAAAAAAATAATATAAAATAGAATTAAAAAAAGAAAATAAAAAAAAGAAAATTTGTTTAAATAACAAATTTAAACTGTTATAGATTAATAAATTTTGCAAGTTTTTAATTTGTTTTGATTTAGAATGGAAGATAATTCCCAAACTAACATGCATATTTATAGAGACTATTGATTCATATATAGATTCGTTTTGTTTTATATTGACTAAAAAATTAACTGTAAATTTTTCTTAGTTGTGTATGAAATACTGACGATTATGATAAAATTATCATCGAAGTTTAGGTCAAAACTTTTTATATGTAGACTAGAGTATGATGTTTACTAAGGACGTTTACCTTAAAAACAATAGTAATGTTTCCGTTTTTCAATTTCTTACAGAAAGAATAATTGATGTATAATAACATGATCATTACTGAGACAACAAAACTTTGATCACAAAACTGTTGGTGAATTGTTTGATCACTGATAGCGTTTTCTGATATTTCAGACCTTCAATACATATCAAAAACAGCCTACGTAAATCATTGACAACGTTGTCAATGATTTACAAATGTTCCAGTGAATTTGATTAGACAGATTCTTTTTACGTTGAACTACGCAATGACTACCTATTTTTAATACAGATATTGTGAGCAATCTGTGGATTATAAGAGATTTTGATGATGTCTTACCTGTTCTTGAGTTGCTTTATAAAAGAAAAGGCAAATGACTTTCATAATAATCATTGGTAGGATAACCCTGGTTTCCTGATTCCCCGCCCGTGTCATTTTTATCATTTTTCTCTGAATTATTAAAATCTATATCAAAAATATCGATTCGCAAAATTTTATAGACATGTAATATTTACGAAACGTTGTCGAGCATAAAAAACCTCTACCTTTAAGGAAGATCTTTATACTCTTAGAGCAGTGGTTCTCAACCCGTGTTCCGCGGCACATCAGTGTTCCGCGAATCCGCTTTCAGTGTTCCGCGAAAATATCTACATTTTATCTTTAAATTTGCATTTAAGATACAAATC
>MQRK01232738.1:5565-23937 GCA_001938485.1 Girardia tigrina | reverse complement strand
TTGTTTCTCGTTGGCAAAAATGTATTGATGCCAACGGTTCATACTTTGATTAATAAACTTTTGTTTCTGTGAATTTGCACGTCTTTGAAGTTTGTGTCCAAAAACCGCCATTATTTTTCAACCAACCTAATATTATTATCTGAAAATATGTAGTGTTTATATTTATTTCTTGTTTGAAATGATTGTAAAATTTTAAATAAGTTGATTAATTTTATTTACAATTTTTAATTAAATAAATTGAATTAATATTTTTTAAATAATTAATATTCATTTTAATTTTTAGCCAATAATATTTGAAATAAATATATTTTAACAGATTATTCAATTTCTATTTACTCAGATAATGTAAATAAATTCATTAATCAATTTAGATGATGCAAATATACGAAAGCTTTGAAAAATTGTCCCGAGGACAATCAAATTTGTAATGCTAATAAAAATATTAAATTTCACATTTGTGTTCTTAATAGGAACAACAAAAAAACTTTGACACATGCATTAATAGTAGTAGTTCTAATACATGGATTAGGAAGATATATCACTGAATACCAAATAAATGGAACTCATTATAATACCAAAAGTTGGTTCAAATCTGACCTAAACAATGATCTTTTAGTTTTACGTAACGTGTGTTGTGTTTGAGTTATTTGTTGCAAAATTTATGGTATTTCATAATTTAGGCTTTTATTTACAATATTTGAATTAGTTATGACGTATATTTGTCCAATATTTTTCTTTAGATTTCAATTCTTAGAAATTCAGTAATATTGGCTAACTGTAAACAAAATTGTCTAACCGTAAAACCAGGATGTCCGCTTGTGAATAGGTAAGTGATTTTGATCATGAAAACACGTCCGCAGACGAAGATCATCCACAAGAATTACAAGATAGTGATGGTAGTGGTGATTCATTAGTTGATGTGAATGTAGGTGAAGTATCAAAAACGAATATTTTAAATCTTCCAGGGTAAATCAAGAATCGACTATACAACAGACACAAAAGATTTATCAATCAAAAAGAATTTCGGACCACTACATGAACCGTTTCATGCCAAACATTGTCACATCATGCATTAAGACGAATACCAGATCCAATAGCATATTCTGAATGAAGTGTATTCTATCATCGATACTTTCTTAGTCGAGTTTGATCAACGAATGTTTAATTTATTTTTTGCGGTATAATAATCTTGAAGTGCATAGTACTGTTCAGGAATCAATAAGAATACACACTTTTTTGATTAATTATTCTACGTAATGTGAGCAGGATGTTTGGTGAAGATATGGAGGAACTATGGAGAAGAGATAAGCGTACAGATTTTCGTACAACGATGTCATGAAACAGATTCAAGTCTATCAGATGAATCCTGCACTTTGATAATAAATGAACCAGAAATGAAATTCGAAGTTTCAGCAAAAGGGCACATATCAATTAACTTTCCAGCGAATTCAGTTAAAGGGTTTACATCGAATTCCAATAATAAAATAAGCTTTTTGTGGGTGCTGTGTTTTATAATTTTTCAATGTTTAAACGTTGAAGGCGTTTGTTTTCTAGAATTCTATTAAATTCTACTTTTTGTTAAAGCATTTTTGGATAATGTTTATAGGTATTAATTAAGGTTTTTTTCCGGTACATTTTTAAGGTTTTCTTGCTATATATTAGTATTATACAGGAAGCGAGATGAATTTTATTTTGGAATAAGATTTCCAAAAATTTCTTTAACTGGAGTAAATATGCATTTTTTGTATTGTGTTTGTGATGATATTTACTGAATTGTGAGTTCATTACTTTATATAGAAGTTTCAAGGATTTTTTGAGTTAAATCGATTCAGAATATGAAAACGAAGTGTATCACAAGGCTACAACTTTGGTTGAGCCAAGGAAAAGTTTTGGAACACTTTTTTGATCCGAGACATAGAATTAAAATATTTCTGAGATATATCGAAAGAAGTATCTGAGCTTAGTTTTTCATCATGGATGTGATATTTGACAATTTTGTGTGAAATTACAAGACACATGAATGAATTGAAATTGAAGATCATGGATAAAATGAAACTTATCTCGTGTGTGTTTATAGACCTCAAGGCTTTTGAAATGAAACTAAAATTATTTATTCAACAAGGTGGAAATAATCATTTTCTTCACATTTCTAATTGTGAAAAAATACAAATTGAACTGGATAATGATTGATCCGGATTGTTCTTCGAATCATTAATTCTGGCCCTTATGAAGACCGTTTCTCTTTCTCTTTGATCAGGACTATCAAACAGTTCCAGTAAGTACTGGACGAATGAGTGACCAATAGAAGATCTGCATTTTTAATATCGTATTCATCTTGGTTTTCTTCAACCATTTTTAGAATCTTTTTCTATTGTACGCTCATTTCGCATTTGTACATTTTCTGATCCTTTATGATCATTTTAACGTCACCCTTTTTGGTTTTGAGTTGTTTTAGATATGGATAGTTCGCGCTGATCATGTTAATGAGTTAAATAAAAACATTAACTGAAATAATATTGATTTTTTATTATAAAAAAATTGATCAGTGTTTCGGCTTTAGAACATAAAAAAACAATTAACATTTTTTAACAATTAATAGTTCAAATTATTAACAAAATTCTAGTTATTTCTTTGATAAGCAACACAGACTTTATCAAAAGTAATTTAAAAACGGATTGTTAATTTACTCATTAAATATTTATTGTTAAATTACTTATTTTAAAATTTTACTAAACTATAAAAATTAATTATTTAATCAACTTCAGGCATGCTTCAGATTCGGTCAATCATTCAAAAATTTTCTCAAATGGTTCTTTTCTAAGGAAAACCTGGTTGAACTGTTGACAATTTTGAAAAAAACTTTTGACGAACTTATTTTTTGATTTCCGCAAACTTCATGAAGAGATTCGATGTCTCGAAAATCCATTTTTTGACAGATCCTACAACAGTACCTGCTACACTGCAACTCAAGCTTATTGAATTGCAGTGCGGAACTTTGTTTCATCGTTAGTTTGTGATCAAAACTTTGAAGACATTTAAGCTCCATCGTCATTTAAAGACTTTCCAAATCAGATAATGAAAATGATTTCAGTTTTTACAAACACTTTCATCTTTGTACAAAAATTTTCTGTATTGAAACGTTTGAAACCAAGGATGAGAAATCGAATTACAGATGATCATCTACTTTCTGTGTTGCGAATTAATGTGTCAAAGTTTGAACTGGACATTCAACAGTTGGTTTTTGGATAATCTTAAATCAAAAATAAATTTTAAACTAAAGGTTCTGGGCATCCATGCAGGAAGATGTGCAGAAAAAATGTTATGAATTGCTAACTTTAAAGTTTCACTTATCTCAAAAATGTACAATAGTAATTAAAATAAAAATAAATTAAATGGTAGATAAACTCGTACATTTTACATTCATAATATGATCTATAAAATTGATCAGATACCAAGATTCAAAACAGGAAGAGTGTAATTAAACATAAAATTTGTTTACTTCTGCATATCTTCCTGATACGCACAATCTTTAACACTAAATTTACTTTTGATTATTGCTCCTGCTCAAGCTGTCATTTTATTTATCTAAAGTATTATGTATTGTTGCTAAATCTAATGAAAAGATTTGTTTAACCTTTCTCTTGCCGTGCTAAAAATAGACGTGTTAGCGTGCTGTATAGTAGTTACATATTCAGAAACGAATGATTTAAAATCGATATAAATAGAAATATTCATAGACATTGCTTATGGTAGAAGTCAATATATGATAATTTATTATTTTCGTAATTCAATGCGTAAATATGTAACGGAGGAATGTATTAATATGGATATTTAAGTTATTAGAAGCCATGTGTACACGTTACACAGCATTGTACAAGAAGAGTTAAAGATAGTAACGAATGTACCTTCACAAAGAAATGCTTCCTCCAAATATTATGTAGGATCTTTGATCCGAAGTCATCAGAAATAATATTAATAATATTTTATTTTGAAAAAATAATTTATATATCTAATTTTTGATATTGATAATGAATCAAAATTTACAGAAAATGAAAATTTTCCAAGAGATTCTAAACTATTTTAACTAAAACACGCAATTTTGTCCAATTTTGGTTAAAACTAAAGAAACTTATATTCAATTTTATACCTCTGAGACCAATGATTTATTTACAGAAGACAATATTTGCGAAATTAGCAGAAATTGGGATGGCTTCATACTTTTGAGATTCGAATGGAATATTACTAATTGATATTTTTTCGGAGTGCCAAACAGCAAAAATTGAATAAAACACTAAACGATTATACCAAGTGGATTAAAAGGTTCATAAAAAAGTCATGAAAGAAGATCACTTTCCAACAAGAAAATGTATGTCAACATAATTTTTTTCACATAACAATATATTTTCCTTATAGGAAATTTTTTTTCACGGATGAAATATAAGCCGCTGTCGACGAGTTTTTTTTCAGGATTCCAAAAATCTCAATTTTTTGTGATAACATAAAGGCTTGGGAACGTCGTTAAATGAAATTAATTTAACTTATAGGTTATTTCGAAAAAATACATCAAAACACTTCTCTTTTTTCCTTTCATTTCGCGAATCTTTCAGAACAACCTTCATACAAAATATTTATTGGAATAATTAATTCTGATTTACAAAAGCCATAATTTTCATTTCATCCTTCTAGTCTTAGGTTGCTTGTCCTTCATTTAATATCATTTCTGATTAAAACTCAACTAAGACGACCATGCGTTTGATTTTTAAGTCATAAAATTAATTATGCTGGAATTCATTTTTAATAGAAAACATGAATGAAACAGTATTAAAGCAATAAATATAATGTAAAATGTTTGTGAATTTCGAAACAGATAAACAAGTATGAGATTTTTTATCAAAAAAGAAAACCTTTAAATTTTGAGACTTTTGTCTCATGTTTACAATTAGTTCTGACATCTTTCTGCTTCCTTATGTTCTTTAATCTTAAACACAAGAATCAGTTACTAGAGTTTTAAAGTGTCAGAAGAAACATATAGGATTAAACAACCAAATATTTTGGGAAACATCATCACATATAATGGTAATAAGATTAAAAAGATTATCAGGACAAATTTTTACAAAAGTTTTGATTAAATAGCTTCCGTTTGAGTTGAATTATCAACTAATAATGGATCACTTTTACTTGATGAATCAGGAGTATCTTTACTCGAGTTCTCTTTCGATGAATCAAGTGTGAAATGTCTTTCCTCATCAATATAACTCTTCTCTGATTCATTTTTGAAACTTAATCTTGGACTCAATTGTCCGGGATAGTGTTGACCTTTATTTGGAACAGCTAATGATAAACTTCTGTGTCGAATAAATGGGCTCGTTGCAATTGAAGAGCACTTGCTGTTTACACTCTTACTCCCTTGTGATGAACCACTCTCTCTTCTTGAATTTTCTTCGATAGTATAAATGCTTCTCTCATCGTTTATAATACCTTCTTTTTCTTTATTTTTATCAGTGGTAGAAACTTTATTGCTGTGACTGGGTTTGTGCTCAAAATTTCCAGATACACTGGATCGACGAACCTCAGCAGTCGATGGTTTGAATTTTGAAACACCTGAAAAAGAAAACCGTCGAGACTTTTTAAGTGGTTCATTTCTATACTTGTGAAATAATTTTATTTCAAT
Organism: Girardia tigrina; assembly: GCA_001938485.1. Lineage (NCBI taxonomy): Eukaryota > Metazoa > Platyhelminthes > Tricladida > Dugesiidae > Girardia > Girardia tigrina. The sequence goes on along the minus strand of MQRK01232738.1, from coordinate 18,266 downwards.
GCGTTCAAGAAGATCTGGAATACTATTCCTAACTTTACTACCAGATCTTTTAATACCTGGTTCTTTGGTGATCGTGTCACATTCTATTTTGGAATCATCCGATATACACGCAGAAGTATCAGTTGATCGGAAAGATGACGCGGTAGTTCGACTCGAAACTGACTTGAATGATAATAAATGACTCTGACTGCTCCTATGATCATATGTGTCTAAAATTGATGAATCTTTCCTATGAACTATCGAAAATCGAGACCTCCGTGATCCTCTATAAAAAGAAGAACGTGTAGAGAAAAGAGACCTACTGGAAATTGATGGAGTTCTGCTACCAATACCTTGGCTTGACTCAGTGGATGTATTACACAAATCAGAAGGGAAATATTGAGGACCAACAGTAATTTTTTTCGGACCACGATAAAATCTATCCTGATACCAGTAATCTAAGTCTGTCTTTCGACAATAGAAACGATTGATAATATTCGAGAATGCCTTTTTGAAATCTCTGTTTAAACATGGATAAATTATAGGATTTATCATACTATTGCAGTAACCAATCCAAAATGATATCTTACTAAAGCTATTTGACATCTGACATTTCATCGGACACACTCCCAACAGGAAGAAAATTATAAAAAATGGACCCCAACAACATACAAAAGCTCCTATTATTATTCCCAAAGTTTTAGCCGCTTTCGTGTGATGTCCCAATCTTTTCAATTGATATGCAATTGTTTTCTTGTTCTCCAAAGAGATAGATTGTATAGGCGTAGTTGATCTGTTGTAATTGATTGGAGACAATGTTCTGCTTAACGATGGAGAACTATCTAATGACGTGAGAGAAGTATTAACGCTCCTCCATCGATTTACTCTTGTGTTGTCATTTTTTCCACAATTAATAAAATCTTTTCGAATTTTTTTCTGACCATTGAAATCACAGCTCCAAATAACACTACCTCCTCTTTTGATTGTCGTCCGATGTTTTGTTGCGATTTGATAAATGCGACTATAGAAAAACAACATTATTGCCAACGGCAAAAAAAACGATAAAGTCGAAGAATAGATAGTGAAGACTGGATCATTATCTAAAGAGCAGTGGTCAGATGACTTTGTTGATTGACCCCAACCAAACAGAATTGGGGTGCTGATGGCCAGAGAAACTGCCCACAGTATCACAATAATTATTATTGCTCTGCGACTGGTGGAGAATTGAGGATAACTCATGGGTCTAGAAATAGCACGCCATCGATCCATACTGATAGCGCAGAGATTATAAATGGATGCGGTGCAACACAGCACATCTGTTGCGAGCCACAAACGACATCCAATTAATCCCATAACCCACTTTTGTTTTATTTCATATATTGCCGAAAGAGGAACAACAAGCCCCCCAATGAGTAGATCTGATATTGACAAGCTTATTAGATAAAGGTTGCAGGCGATTCTTAATTTTCTTTCATAGTACATGGCCAAAATTACCATACAATTTCCACCGAGGATTGCTACAATAATTAAGATCAATAAAACAGCAAGAGGTACATCTTTAAGTTCTTCAGTCATTGATAAAATGAAAAAGAATTTCTTTTTGCTTGCTCATATATCTAAGAAACAAGTGGGCTCATCAATATTTCTTGCATCCATGACTTTTTTTAATTAAAATATTCGGGTTTGAGTACCACTATTGATTGTTGACAACAAGTGTCACCACACTTAATTATTTGGAGATCATTTATTTGCTTGGAAGCAAAATCTCCAGTCGGATAAATCTGTTCATATAACTAATTTGTGTGATTTTCCATGTTTCTAACACCAATTCACTGATCACGCGTCTATTAATTATTTTTTTCTATTAATATTTGGTGATAGCAAAAACATTTTTTTTCATACTTTACCGGAAATTGTTTCAAATTTCAGTGAGACCTGTTTAAACCCGGTCATATATAAAGAATATTTTACATTTTAAAAATAAACTTCTATCAAATTTCATTAAAGCCCTGACAATTTTACGAATTTTAAGATTATGAAAAACAAGTCAAATATGCCAATCAATTAATGGGATAAATAAATGTATTTAATCGATTATTTCATATTACGAAGGGTTGTTCATATATGGCCGGTTCAAGAAATAGGTGTCATCAGTATTGCAAATTCAAAAATAATGATCCTCAAATGACTGCTGTCAGTCATATGCGTTGTTTAGTTTGTGTTTGTCAGTCATTGAAAACTAACAACTTTTGCATTTTTTCATAAATGAATAAAATTTAGTACAGTGCAGTGATAATAAATTAAACAATATTTATGGGGATTCTGCACTCTCGAACACAACAGACAAATTGAACAGCTAAAATTAAAATGTCTCATTAACATTTTTAGATGACAGTCCCAGTGCATTCAAATTAGGTCACTATACTAGAAATGATAGATGAAATCCATGGAGTGGTACTCCTTTATTGACGAAAGACTGCACAGAAGATATGTGAAACCGGGAGTAATCAATATTTTACATGAATATTTTGAAATGTGGAAACAATGTTCCGTATGTAACATGCATTAACTATCTGTTTTTAACAAATTTCTTTGAGGGATTATTTTAAACTCCGATTGGAGATGCTGATGGGGGTAGAGTTCCTACGAATAGTTTGACCAAATTTGGAAACGAAATTAAGTTATAAGTAACAATATGTGATTTTAATATATAAGTATATTTACATGTTTAAAATTTTTCTCGTTACTATTAATAATAAAAAATGAAATTATTTTTTATATTTATTAATGAATTATTAACTTTACAATTTAAAGTTAAATTTAAATTTTAAATTATTGAAAATCGTTATTTGTTTTTTTTTATTCAATATAAGTTGTCTACATTTGTGGAATTGTGTCGCGGGCCGTAGTTTGGAGACACCTGTCCTAGACAACAGAAAGCTCATAAATAATAAACAATAAAAATAAAAAACATCCAAAGTTATAAAGTCGTGTTTGTAATATGAACGATAATTTTTACACAAATTATGAAAGGAATAATGACGAAGAATTGTTAAAAAAAGCATCATAAACCATGCTTAAACGTACAAAGTGATTTTTTTCCAATCATATTGAAGTTTTTTAAATAATATTATTAATTAATTAATTATTACACTGAAGATGGTAAAATGATGAAACGCATCTGTTTTAAGAATTAAACTTCTTGGGGTAAATATTATTTCACAATTCACGACATGTTTCGTTCTTAACAGAACATCATCAGGTCAACGTTCCATCTAATTTTTTTCCCGTGCGCAGATATCTTAAATGCGTGAGCAGCGTAGTATAATCCCACGGGAGATACAGTCGACTTTCGTTATAACGCCACCATTGCCATCCACCGGTATTTAATCTGGTCACAATCAATATATATATATGTGTTTAACTTGATATAACGCAATTCCCTCGCTGTTCGCCTTACACCGGTCAATTTCTTGTTCCAAATCGGAAGAATCTGTCCTTACAGTGCCGAAACTTAATCATTAAACTTTCATCATGAAATCTTACATCATCTCTTAATAAATAATTATACTTAGTATACTTAGCTAAATGATCGTGTTTGTCCCGGTGTAAATTGTCAATCAACACTTTTATTAGGTTGTCCTAAAAGTTCACGGTCAAGAATGAAAAATACAATTTTTTGTTCAATAATTTATTTTAAATAAATAACAATTAATTTTCAAAGTACAGTCTATCGTTTTCGACTACTTTCTGCCAACGGTCTGCAAGCTGTCGAATCTGGTCAAAGCACCATTCCGGCTGCTTCGAATTGAAGAACTCTTGACATGCTTGTTCAACTTCATCGAATGCTTCGAATACGTGACCTTTCAAGAAGTTTTACATGGATCGGAAGAGCTCATAGTCTGATGGAGCGCAATCAGGGCTGTAAGCACGATGCGGCACGATTTCGACTCCATTCAACTTTTGGAACCTGCCCGTGGTCTTTTTGGCGGTATGCGACTTGGCATGGTCTCACTGAAGCAGTCCACGTTTTCGGTTGATTAAGGCAGGGTATTTCTGCTTGAGCTTCTCGTAGACACGGTCCAGCTGCTGACAATAGAGCTCTGCATTGATGGCCTGGCCGTTCTGAACCAATTCAAAGTGCATGACTCCCTCAAAGTTCCACCAGACGCACAATATGATTTTCAAGTCAAATCTATCTTGTTTTGGAACTGACGGCGTTGCTTGACCCGGTGGAACCCATCGCTTGTCTCGGTTGTGGTTGAACAATTAGACCCACTTCTCATCCGACGTCACAATTCGTTTCCAAAAGCGGTCATCTCGTGGATTCTGTTGCAGTTGTCGGCAAATTTGGACTCTTATCGGCCTGTGCTTTGGTGAGTTCGTGTGAACATTGACGCGGTTTCTTGTGCCCAGAGTCGAGCTGCTTCAAATGCCAATGTATGGTTGACTTGCCAACTCCAAGCTTAAATGCCAAATCGCGAGTGCTTGACGAAGGCTTCATGTCAAACTCTGCTTGCAAGTCATCGTTATCCTATTTTGTTGGTCGTCCAGAACGAGGACCACCATTCAAGTAAAAGTAGGATTTATTGAAACGCATGAACCAATCAATTGCCGTACTTTTTCCGACCGTTTGAGTATTTTAACTTTGCAAATTACCTTGGCAGCATCTCGTGTTGTCAAGCCTTTCTTCCAATAGTGACGCAGCAACACACGGATTTCAAGCTTAATAATCTCGTAGTCCATATAATGCTATAAATAAATCGATATATATATATATATATATATATATATATATATATCAAAATAAAATAAATAATGCCAAAAAGAAATTGGGAAAAATGTATTTTCATTATTGACCGGGATCTTTTAGGACAACCTAATATCTGGTCAGCTTAATAACATTTAAATAAATATGGACATTATAAAATATAGAATTTTAAGGTGTTTATTTAAAAAATAGAATCGAAAAAAATTTTATTTAAAAAATAGAATTTAGATGAAACTTATTTAATCATTGGATTTGGATAACTTCACAAGTTATCTATATTTATTTATAAAATACTGACATTTAAACATTGATAAAGTTATATTTTAATTTTTAAAAGCAGCTCTAAATCTTGTGATTTTCGGCCTGCCTTAAATTAAATTTCAAACGTTAAATTTAAGTTCGTTAAGAAAAACTCCCAGTTGTTTGTGTTTTCTGAAGCAATCATTAAACAGTCAATAAATTAAACTCAAATTAATTTATTTTAAATCCAATAAATAATGAAACAGAGAATAATTTATTTACATCCATATATAGAATTATATTAATTGGAATGATATGTGTGTCACCATTTTGTCAAAAATTTCACGTTAAAGCTTACTGCGCTAATTTCGAAAATTACTGCGCGGCCGCGCAGCTTAGAGGGAACGTTGCATCAGGCCCAATAAAAAATTAAATTAAAAACAAATGAGTAGTCTGTATCAAAAATAGAAAATTGGTCAGAATTTTGATTGGATATAAAGAACTTAAAATACAAACTAGTAAATCAAAAAATATAATTTTTTATATCCATTCTTTATGCAGACAGAACTCTACTTTGCCGACAAAGTTTCAATTAACCCTCTGTTAGTCGCTGGGGTCAAAATAACCCCAAAAATTATTTAAATAAATAAACTTAGAATCGATATTAATATTAGAATTAATATTTTGGGGGGTGAAATTGACCCAAGTGGGTAAAGGTGTAATAAAGCGACTAACAAAGGGTTAAAAAAATAATTTCAAAAAACAATAAAAAATTAATAAAAAATACTTATAATTTATAAGTAGATCTTTTTATGCTAATATTGTTCTGGAACTCTGAATAGAGCGTTTTTTCCTATTTTAAGACCTTAAAAAATTTTTTCGATCAAATTTTTACATAATGATTTATTGTCATCGAAAAGTTTGCAAAGATTGGAGAAAATTGATTGAGTAAAAAGCATTTAATTTTCTCCAATCATTACACACTTAATCATTTCGATGACAATAAATTGTTAGGGTTTCGAAAAATATATATGAACATTTGATAAAATTTTATGTAGAAAAAAATTTAAAATAATTCTTTTGGTAAAATTATTAATTTTAAATAAAATAATATTTAGTTTAACAAAACTTGGAATCAAAAATTATAAATATTTTAGTCTTTGTTTTATTTTATCAATTTTCAAAGCTGGTGAAAATTACTATATAAACAGTAGCAAATCTAGTTTTAGTTTGCCCAAAATATTTCCTGAAAAGTTCGACTAACAAGAATTCTCGTAAACAAGTAAAGTGAATACCAAATTTATTTTATTTTTATTCTTTAAAATATTGTTTTTAAAAAAAACCACAAGTAACTCGTATGGGAGAAAAAGGTTTTTAAATTTAAAGTTTTAATCAAATTATCGTTCGTTTTTGGAGATTCACAGTTTTTACTGTAATCTGTAAACTCGTACGAAATATTGTTTTGTGTTCTGTCATCAAGAATTGAATTATTATTATTTTTGACTTGTTAATATTTGTTATTCGAAATAAAGTTTCATAAAGAATTTGTGTTCATAGTCTATATATTTATGTTGGAAGTCCTTTCTGATTAATTGGAGTCAGATTAAAGATTTCAGATTAAAGTTTAAAGATTAGTGTTTAAAAAGTAAATATTTGAAATTAAAGATAATTTAATACCCAACAAAATGATTATGTATTGTCATAAGGCAAATTAAAAGAATGGAATAAAGATGGTGTTACTACACTTAAATACTACACTATTAAGTGCACTTAATAGCGTCACACTTAATCGTGTTTTTATTTGAATGAATTTATTAATTATTTTTAAAGAACTTACCTACTTGGAATCAATTTTTAGCCGGAAGTAGTGGAATAGCAAGAATTACAAAAGTAGTTGAAGGCTAGCATTATCCTTTAAAATCTTTATTTTCATGTCATCATTCTACTTTATAGAATTTTTTTTGAAGGGATTAAAAAAATATACACCAACAAAAAAGCATATATTTTACAAGGTGCAACCGGTAGGATTCAAATTCCTCAAAGGAAGTATCGAATGCTTAATACAAGATTATCTGAAGCTTTGACAAATTTTGGAAGAATTGACATGCTTATATTTTAAAAGCAATTTTGAATTTGTCTTATAAATAAATTTGGTTGATTAAAGGTATTTTTTCTTGTTGTTTTCTTTTTAATTACAGTTGTAAGTAAATTCCCCAGCGGTGAGCCTTTTTCCTAAGGGAGAAGGGGGACCATACCATCTTGTAAAAAGTAATTTTTATTTTATTGTATTAAGTTTATTTTTTTATTTCAACATTTAACTGTGATGCGATTATGGGACGCGTTTAAATAAACATGTGATTAAGTGTGACGCGATTAAGTGTCATTAAACCAATAAAGATATTTCCATTGTTAATAAAAGTTCTTCAAGAACTATATTTACAACCTGATAAGAATTATTCTTAATTTATGCGACATTTTTTCTCAACATTTTCTAATACTTAATAAAATTTAAAAATTCTATATTAAATTATTTAAAAAAATTACATTTCTAAAATTTATTCTAACCAAAGAGATACGGTAGAAAACTCGTTTGTTCAGGAATAAAAAATAATTGTCGAATACACACATATAACACGCGAGCGCACACGCACACATTTCAAATTGTCCAATGACACACGTCCACAAGAAGTCAGATATAAAATTGAGGTTAGAAAAAGAATGATATGTATAATAAACGGGAGTAAATGATTATCAAACAAATGGACATTCCCGACGATATTTCCGGGAAGCAACCATTCTCGATTACCTCTTAGACAACAGAAAGCTCATAAATAATAACCAATAAAAATAAAAATACAAATCACAAGTTATAAAGTCGTGTCTGGAATGTGAACGACAATAGACCAACAAAACATAGCGACCAGTAACAATTTACTCAGACCAATCCGACAAGCGACACAAGGGGCCACAACACAGATATTCATCGTATTGTCTACCGGGGATGTCAGCACAAATTTAACCGGGTAAATCAAATTGTATCGAGTGGATTCAGTCTCGCCGTTTGAATAACATCGGTATCCTCCATCATCAAAGCTAAATGATTGCTGTGCCGTATTGTAAGACACTGTGCAATCTGTGAATAAATATCGGTAATTGATTCTCATAAACGAAAAGTGCTACCCATCCCAGCACCATATGAAATTTATCCCAAGGGGTATTTTGAAGCTAAAGTTTTTAATATTGATATCGCGTGAAAAAAAATAAAAAGATGAATTTAGAAACAGAAATACAGTTACATTGAATAATGCAAATATTTCTATTTTATATTCAACTCATTGACAATCTCATTTCATATCCACTACCTCCAAGTTCGACCGACTATTCAAGAAACAAATAATAATTTTTTTCTCTATAATTGATATTTATACAACCTCCTTAAATCTACCAATGTCCATCACCCCGTGTGTTATACGATCTATAGCCAGTATTAATTAAATGAGTTACTCTTTCAGTTTCAATAATTAAAATGCTCAAATTATTACCCTCAATCTAACAAAAATCGTTTTAAGTCCCTTGGTATAAATCTTTCACTTTTATATCAATCACAAAAAAACATTTTTTAAAGGAATTAATAAAATTTAGATCATGAAAGAAGAATTCCTGATATTGAAACGACGTTTGGTAATAATTTCAAGACCCTTCAGTAAATGATAAGTCATATTTGGTCCAGGAACAATTTTATTTCTAATAACATTTTCAGACATTGTTTTTTTACCAAAATGTAAAAATTAAATTCCAGGTTAAACAGTATATTTATAAGAATTTTCATAAAAACTTGTATTGCCAATTTATTGGGTTGGCCAAAAAGTCATTGCGTTTTTTACTAAAATATTTATTATCAAAAAATGACATGGATGCACAAATATTTTTACACGATATACTGTCCATTATTTTCAATCACTTTCTTCCACCTTTCCGGTAGCTTCATTATTCCTGATTCATAAAAACTTTTGCCTTTGTCAGCAAAAAAGCCGTCTAGAAACGATTTCATGTCATCATCACTAGCGAATGTTTTTCTGTTTAAGGAATTCTGCAGTGGTCTAAATAAGAGAAAATCCGATGAGCCAAGTCTGGAGAATACGATGGGTGCGGCAAAACCTCCCAACCCAGTGATAAGAGTTTCTGGCGAGTGGTCAAACTTGTATGCGGTCTTGCGTTATCATGCTGAATTACAACTCCTTTTCGATTTGCCAATTCAGGACGTTCCTGTTGAATTGAATGAGCCAATTTCTCCAGCTGACCACAATATCTGTCTGAATTGATGGTTTTATTCCTCGGAAGGAGTTCAAAAAACACAATTCCGTTAAAATCCCACCAGACGGAAAGCATAACTTTCTTTTAGTGAATTTCTGCTTTTGGATCGTTTTGGCACGCTCACCACGTTTTGTCCATGATCGTTGGCGTTCCACATTGTTGTAAACTATCCATTTTTCGTCACCCGTAATCAAGCGCTTCAAAAATGGATCACTTTGTTCTCGCTTCAAAAGGGAATCGCAAATGTCTATACGTTTCACCAAATGAATTTCTTTCAGTTCATGTGGTAACCACAATGTGGCGTAACAACTGTTATTGGCGCCCCGGGCGGTCCTAAGATTTGCCGCCCCCCTAACCCTAACCCATTATTCGGAACCCTTAATTACTGTTTTTACTAAAAATTAAATAGAGTCACAAAATACTTACTTTAATTTCCTATTTTTTTAGCAATACTCTTATTCTCATACTAAAAATTACCAAGTAAAGAAGTTATTTCCAAATTTACAATTTTATTTACAATTTACAAGCAAACTTTTCGCACTTTCATTTCTGCAAATTTATTGATAACAGTATCAAAATTCAGTTCAGCAGCAAGCTCCCTCTCAATGGAGAGAACTGCCAAGTCTGTAAGCCTTGATTGGCTCATTGTAGATCGGAGATAGTTCTTAATGAACTTTAATTTGGAAAACGAGCGTTCGCAGCTGGCAACACTAATAGCCCGGGTAAGAAAGATGCGCAGCAAAATTACAATATTAGGGACGGAGTCTCTAAGGTGATATCTCTGTATGAAGCTCAAAAATTCTAAAGGTCCGTCGATTCTGTTATTTCCTGAAACTGGGACAAAATACTGCAGTCTTCTTCTTTCGGTTAAGAATTCCTCTTTCTCCACCTCGTCTTCTATTTCACCAAGTTGGCAATCGTAATTATCATCAAAGAGATTCGATGGTGCAATAACAGCATATCTGTTTGCAAGATCATGAACTTGTTGAAATCTTTAATATATTTCGTTTATCAACCTGTCTATGACAGACAGCATTTCCCGTCTCAACTCAGCATCAAATGCCATCGCTACATCAGTCGATCCCTCGCCATACATTCTTTTCTTTTTGTGAATACGACGCTCCATACTTATCCCCATTTCAAAGCAGAGCTTTTTGGATTCATCCATTGCACTGTCCGCCATCTTTTCTCTATTCTCAAAAATGTAATCTCTCAGTGATATGAGCTTGACAGAACTTTGATGCAGATTGAGCCCTTTTGTTTGAAGATACTTCTGGGCATCATTGATCTCTGGTAGAATGGAATTCCAAAGGTTCAAAAGCGATAGAAACGGAAATGACAGTACTAATGATAGGATTAAAGATGCATATGATCTTGTCATTAAATTTTCTCCTTCTTTAGTGAGCTTCTCCAGAGCAGTCACGATTTGTGATAATATTTTCACCAACACATTTGCAGCATCAGCTCGAGTGCTCCATCTGGTTTCCACAACCCGCTTGATACTTAGACCAGTCTCATGAATCAGGACATCCCAGCGATGCGTAGAGTAGGAAAAAAAGAGAACCGGTCCAATGTGCCTAAACATGTAACAGATAGAACCACAACGGAAGCTGCATGTATGCAAGCCAAATTCAGGGAGTGATTTGAGCATGGAACAAATAGATCTTTCGGGTTAATTTCCAAGATGCGCTTCTGGACACCCGTTCGATGGGCAGACATAACAACAGCATTGTCATATGCCTGGCCACGGTAATTATCAATCTGAATCTCGTCGTTTTCCAGTTGTCTAAATATCAGTTCAGAAATTTCCTTTGTGCTCTTTCCCTTGTCTCGGTGAATCGAACAAACGACTCCTCCACTTTCACTTTATTTCCATCCATGTTTACGTAGCGTAAAACTTCGCTCAACTGGTCCTTGTAAGATATATCTGGAGTGCTGTCAAAAATTAAGCAAAACTACTTGCTCTTCTTGACCTGTGCTATGATTTTCTTTCTCACCTGCTGCACTAAAATGCTCACAAATTCATTTTGAACCTCTGGTGACAAATAGAAAGTGACGATATTCTTTCCCAGTTTAACTTTTACCAAATGTTCACGGAGCACATGGTCATACTTGGCCAACAAATGAACCAATTCCAAAAAGTTTCCTCTATTTTCCTGGTCTCCGTCTTCGTGGATGTCTTCTCAATGGCCCCTTAGTGCCAGGTTTTGCGAGGAGAGAAATCTGATGATATCCAGTAATCTAGCTAGAATTTCTCACCATTTCTTAGTCTCCTTCTCAATTAATTCTTCCTCTACTTTGTTTATTACCTTTCTTTTACCGAGCCGGATCTCTAGCTCCTTCCACTTGAGGAATGCCTGCCCATGCGATGTGCTAACTTCGTGCTCATGAACTTTAGGATTTAATTTTCACCAGTTCTTAAAGCCTTCTTTAGCAGAAAAACTAGACAGCCCAACAGAAAACAGTCTGCAGCAAAAGCAGAACAGGGCCTCCTTTGAAGGAGAATACACCATACATGTTCTCATACTTTTCTCTCCGTTCCGTAGATCAAGAAAAAACCATTTTTTGGTAAGCTTTCTAGTGTCACCTTTTGTGCTTGTGTCTGGTCGTGGGACTTCTTTGAATTCACAATGAAGGTGCTGCATAGAAGTATATCCTTGACGAACAAGCATAGCGCGAATTTCATGGCTAATCTTAACTTGCCAAAGACCAATGTCCGTAAAATCACTTAGAAAGTCTGTTTTCAGAGTGATTAATTGTTGCATTTCTTGTGCTTCAATTTCTCTCTCACAAACTTCTGCATCAAAGCCACCTTCGCCTTCCACAGTAGCAGTATCGACTTCAATTGTAGCATTAGCAAAATCAAATTTATCTCCAGTCTCATTTGGATTATCATCCTCCGTATCCATTACTTTGTTCGTAGGCGATGAGGACCTTTGGATGAATTTCAACAGTGACCCTTCATTCTTTTTTGACTCCTCTTCCACAGCTTTTTTCTTCTTACGGAATGACGCCCGCTCTGTTTGACTCTCTTCATTACTGTTGTGGCCTCTAATTTCACAAGAAAACGTCAAGTTAGTTAGCTAAAAAAATAATTATTTGATAAAAATTTAAAAATTAAAAAATAATGATTTTACGATGCATAATGATTTACGATAATGATTTTACGATGCATAATGATCTACGATAATGATTTTAATCGTATTAAAAGAATTTTGAATATTGTTTATGTATTTTTTTCGTTTTTAATGAGGTAAAACAAATTCGTTTGTTTTTTATTATTTATAAAACGAAGTCCGGATGAAAATCTTCTTTTAATAACCAAAGTCATCCATTTAAAAATATATTTTACGACAATATATTTCGACGGATCTACCGTCATCTTCAGGTCACTAAT
>MQRK01232736.1:4978-17146 GCA_001938485.1 Girardia tigrina | reverse complement strand
ATATATATATATATATTATTCCGTGCTAATACAAAAATTTGACAATTATATCGATACAACTGAGAATTTCATTTTAAATCTTGTCTTTTGTTATATGTTATTTTTGGGAATTTATCTCCTATCCAGAAGATCAACTGATATTTGAGTGTTATGTCTAACATGGTTTGAAAGGAATTTCAAATCTTGATTGATTATAAGTTTTTTTTATCAACTTGAATCAAAAAAAATATATTTGTCGTTAAAGTTAAAATTTAAAAAAATGACAGTTAATATTTTAAAATCCTTTTTTAATGAATAATGATGCTGAGGTATTAAAGTAATAAAATTGTAATCATAATAAATATTATTAAAATACGTGAGATCACTTAACAGGTGTATTAGTATTTATAAGAAATTGATCAGTGTACCAATCTTAGTAGTAATCTTGCTATTCCTTAACTGTTCGTGCCATATTGAAAGGAACATAATGTGTTTCTTCTAATGTTTCATTGGATAATGTAATAAGAGATGTATAAAAGAGCTCTGGAAGATTCACGTTAAATAAATTTCATTTTATGTATTTATATTTTCTCAAAAATTTTAATCTGTCTTTTAAAAGTTTAGGAATTTATATTGGTTGTTTTCTTTGTATTTGGAAATTATATCCAATTTTATCAAGTGGAAATAATTTTTCTTTAGTTTGATTTGGAGTTTAACCCATCAACATTTTATTTTTAAAGTTTGTTCCAACAAGAAATAATGAAATTTTATAAAAAACATTTTCTACTAATAAAAATAGTTTTTTTTTATTTCTTAATTTAATATTTAAATTTAGTAAATTAAATGTCTGTTGTGCAGAAACAATTTTCATTATTAAAAATAGAATTAATATTCTGCAAAAATTCGAAGTACATATAAAAATTATTAATTAAAATAAATATGGAATTAATATCAAAATTAATTGTAATGGTAATTGAATAAAATATTACGTAATTATAAAATTCAAAAATTATAATTATTTGTGATGTGGGTGTAATAATAAACTATTTGATTTAATTTTTAAGTCAATCAAAATTAAATAAATGTAATATTTGAATAAAATAGATGTAAAAAAAATTAAAATAACGATTTCACTTGGTGTTTGTAAATATAAAACATATTCTCATTACTATGTTAAGAATACAGGTATTATTAAATCATCTAAAAGTAATCTATTATTTTCAAAGAAACTAATGAATGAATTATTTAGAGGTAGAATAAAATTAAATAAAATATTGTACTTTTCACTTTCCTCTGCAGATTTGCTAACTCCCTCTGACTTGGTAGAGGCCTTTTGAAATCTAGATTCAGTTTGTTCCAGATCGGCTTCAATTAACTGAATTCTTCTTGTTCAAGCTGCTGCTTCTGCTTCCGTCTTAAATCAAGATAATTACAAAGATAGATAAATTTAAATCTAACATCAGTGGCTGTTTTTCTGTTGCTTCAAATTTGGTGTTTGCTTCAGCATGAGCCCTTGTGCTTCATCGCATTACTGTTGAGTAGTTTGCAGTCCTTTCTGTAATTCTTGCATGGCATCTTCTTGTTTAGCGTTTTCCTCTTCTTGCCCTTCAATTGGTTTTTCAACATTCTAGATCTAGATTTTGAAATAAATATAAAAGCGACTTCAATGGAAAATGTTCATTTTACTTGTCACCAACATTTTCCTTTTCCATTTTCATTGCCAACATCTTTTCTCGATAACAATCATGTTCAGAGAATCAAAATTCCGGTCGAGGCAGCTGGCAGAAGTGTTAATCAAAAATCAATGTTGAATACTGGAATTCGGAGAGATATTTTGTTGAATAACATAAATGAAACTTACAGACATAATATTTTGTACGGTTGTGTGCAAGTCGACGAATCACCGAAGCACACTCTTTACGATGACGAATTGCACTTTTTAAATGGGAAGAAAAAGTGCAGATGCTCTGAAGCACAGTGCTCCTCCCTTCCCTCTCTATATTGGGATATGTATTGGGAAATGATTGCATCGATATTATTTGATTTAGAAAAATAAGAAATGTTTCTTTTTATTTGACCCAATCGTTTAAAAATAATGATTAAATTATAAGATAAATAAACTTTGTTAGGATTCGATGACAAAGGGAGATCTATTCTGTGGATATTGTGTAACGCGCCTTTTGCGCCGTACATTAGTTAATTCATTCGCTCTTTCTGCCAACTAAACATTCTACATTTTTTTTAATCATAATTCAGATTGATCTTTCGTTTAGGGAAATAACGCCAATAATCGATTGTTAGAATTTACTTATTTTTCATAAACAAAAAAATATATATATTGATGTCTTTTAATGGAAATTTTGGAAATATTCATTCCTTCATTTTTAATAAATATAACTTTTAATTTAATATTTTATTAAATCTTTAATCATTTTGTATAATTTTAATTAAAAAAAAGAGTATTAAGTGATTTTTATAGAACAATTTAAGCGTGAATTATTATTTAAATATAATTTGAAAGATTTGTGGATTAAATTTAATAAAAGACTTTTGAAATACTTCAGGCTTTATCTATTCGTAGGTTTTTTTTCAACAAAAAATTGAACTGAATATATTCACAGGCCCTCATGAAATATTTAATAAGAGATAGGTGATCGTCATTCATTAAACTATTTATGAACGGATTGCTTTTTCATCCTGAATGTAATAAAATTTCTAACGACAAATCTTATTGAACATAAAAATATCTCTATTATGCTATTATATAAATCTGATCAAATAATCGAAATATATTCTAAAATATGAAATCAAACACTTAAATCATCAATTACAAACTATATTCAAATTTGAGATATTTTGTTTAATTCCATTCAATTAGAAATATTATTTCACACGTTACTTTTGAATCGATTTCAAGCTTCGATAACACTGTTCGCATTTAAATTCCTAACGACAAACCGAGAATGGTGTTGAAATCCATAAATCAGGAGATGGTTTATTCTTAAATCCTTATAAAACTAATGATAAAAGGATTATAGTTGATAATTAGACGAAAATAAAAAGGTATTCGGGGGTATACTCACGGTGACTACAAATAACTACAAAGTACACACAAGTCCATATGAAGCATATACAATGATATTCTTTGGATAACCAAAGATATCCAATGATATTTCAATTTTTTCTACTAAAAAATGGCTGGAATTAAAGAACTTCTAGATAAAATTGACTTAAAAGCTACAAATGAAAATGCAAATATAGACGCCAATTCATTAAATAAAGAATATAAATTAAGACAATTAAATTTATTTAACTTGGTAAGAGAGATGAATCCTCATCTAAATTTAAAAGAAATATGTAAACAAATAGGATCTTCACAAGCAACAATACAAAGAATTAGAAAAGATCTTAATATGAGATCTCCTTACAGATATGATATACAGAAAAAAAGAAAAAGCCAAAATCCAAATACTGATAACACAAACAATCCCACAAACAGTATTCAATCTTATATAGAGTTTACTTGTGATGCTTGTCAAAAAGTTTGTAAATCGAAATCTGGTTTAACAACACACATGAGAAGCTGTGTAAACTCTGCAAAAGGTGGAGATAATACTGATAGCAGAACATCTATCAGACCAGATCTAACATCTAAATCATCTTTCAATCAATCAAGTCCATCTCAGAATCCCAATAAAGATTATATGAATCTTCCAGGTATTATGGATAAATTACAAAAAGCATCTCAGGAAATAGTAAATAATCAAAGTACTGATTTAGAGAAAGCAGCAAATCTTGTAAGTCATATGCGATAATTTTTGCTTAAAAATGGGTGAAATAATAGAAATGGTGAAATCAAATAATGTTATTTTAAATAATATTGTAGCAGAAATAGATAAATATAATTTAGAAAACTTAAAAACCAAAGAGAAAATAGGAGAAGTTTTAATTGCAGAAAATGTTGTTTATAAAAAGCAGTAGATTTATTAATTGATGACAATTATGATCTAATAAATGAGAACACTGTTTTGCGAGAAGAACTTGGTGAAGTAAGTGAAAATCGGTTAATGGATCGAAAAAAAGAAGAAATGATAAAAAAGAACACAATTAAAGAAAAGGTTGTTGCAAATAGACTACAAAAAAGAATGCAAAAACAATTAGAATATAGTATGAATAGTTAAAAATATAGAAAAAAGTAATACTAATTGTGAAATGCTACTTTCGTATGCTTTGTGTGTGTATGTGATTTTCTTTCTTTTGCTTTTGTACAAAGTCTTGGTGTGATCAGTTTTTCTTTGTACATAAGGGTTCCTGTGCGTGAGGATCGTGATGCATGTTGTGTGCATGTTTTTTTAACGATTGTTTTTTATTGTTTTTTATTGACGTGTGCCAGCTTCTACCCGGAAGGAGGAAGTTCCAAGTTATTTTATCGTAAAAGAAACGAAACGTTCATCAAAAGAGTCACTTAAAAAATAAAAGAAATATTTTATTTTATTTTCTCATTTTTTCAACAAAAAAATATAATTGAAAGAGTTCAATACAATTAAAACAAAATATTCGCGAAACAACCCAGAAGATCCAGTGAATCAAATAATGAGAGGAGTTGCACGGAATAAATATTTATTCAATAATAATAACATATTAAATTATAATTTTACATAGTTATTTGTTTGCTATCTTTATTTTGTCTTTATTTTTCTTTCGCCCCAAAAAAGAAACCATTTTTCAATGAATAATTCCGTATTATTTCTGACTATGGGCAAAAAAAAGAAAATCAATAAATAAATTGATTAATATATAATAACTGATTACCGTCCGAACGTTTGGAAGGAATAATTTATATGATTTCTGGATTTTGAATATTATTGACAATAAATGTTTTTTTTATGCAAAGAGGTTATTTTTTTGTTTGATTTTTTTAAATTATCGTTAACTAGTTGTTAATATTTTTTACTTTCTATAATTTACTTGTAATAAAAATAGACCCATTTTGTTGACTACTTGGGTCTATTTTTACACTAATTACAATCAAAAGAATCAAAATTATCCCTTTCATATGTCTTATTTTTTTTAACTTTCTATCAAATTCATCTGCATATATTTCAAGGAATTTTAGTTGTTCCATCTTAGTATCCATTTTTTAAAGTATAAAAATGGCATCCAATCCAACATCTACCCCGACCGAAGGTGTGAGTCTAAAGCCTTTCAACCCAGTTTTTAAGATGAATAGGATAAACTTTAATAATCTTTAACAATCAAGAAACATTATTCAAAGATCCTGAAAAATCAATTGTGAAAGTTGTAGAACAATATGCATTGAAGCATCCTGAACAGGAGGATATAACTGTAAAGTTCTTCAATAATGTTAATGATGTCATTCCTCCAGAAAACTTACCAAAACACAAGAAAAATCTAATTGTGTTTGATGATTGTATAAATGAAAAGAATCAAAATATTTTGGAAAAATATTTTACAAGAGGGCTTCATCAAAATGTAAATGTTATTTATCTTTCACAATCTTGGTTTGATTTAGATAAACGCAGCATCAGAGCAAACTCTAACTATGTAATTCTGTTTAAATTAAACAAAAGAGACAAGAGTTTAATATATTCTGATTTACTAAGTAACGAGATTGAAGCAGATGAGTTTAATGATCTTACAAAAGTGTGGCAAGAAAGATATGGATATCTTGCATTTAACAGAGAAGGTGACTTAGTTATTTGAAATGATATTTTTAGCTATTAAGGGTTATTTAAAAAAATCAATTAAAAAATGGTATTCGAAGAAAGATTAGAGTATTTAAAAAAGTTAGTGAAGCTACAAGATGAAATACAGAAAGATGCTGCAGATAAAGCAAATGAACATCTAGGTTTATTTAATACAGTTGTTGAGATAGAAAAGATTAAAAAAGAAGCATATAAACAGATGGATGCTATTAATCCACCTAAACAAACTTTAGCAATTGAAAATAAAGAAAATAAACAACTTGCAATTGAAAATAAAGATGAAGAGGAAGAGGAACCTCCAGCGATAGAAGCATCAGATAGAGAAATGCTAGGAACTTTCGAACCAACTATCTTAAAACATAATAAAATATTAAAAACAGCGCCCACTTTAAGACCTATATTTAAACTAAATAAACAAAAAAACATTTAATAGTTTAAAGATTCATGATATGAAATTTATTTTAAAAGAAAAATCTGGCAAAAGATGGATACTTCCATTTAATGATGCTGATGAGGATAAAGAAGATGTTAGAGATTTAAATAGATTTAAATAAAATGATAAAAGATTAAATAAATAAAAATAAATAAAGATTTAAATAAAAGATTTAAATAGAATGCTATATGGTCATGGTAGTGTAGATGATCCTCGTGAACTTAGACAAACATACGTAGATATTATAGATACTGTAAAAGGAGCTAAAAATGCACAGTATTATATAAATATTCTAGGTGAAGGTGATAATAAAGTTATAGGACGTGGTTATGATCTTGAGGATGATATAGAAGAGGATCATATCGAGTCTAAAGATAAAGAATACATCCACTTTATGCCAGATAACCCAATTTTACTATTTATTGAGTTAAGAAAATTATTGGCAGCGAAGAAAGCAGGACATGATAATACTTACAATCAAGTAAATGCTATCCTGAAGAGATTGATGGAAACAAAGATTATAACAGTTGAAAAATATAAAAAGATTTTAGATAAACATTATTCATAAATAAAATTATTAAGTAAAAATGATTAAAGGATGTGGGATTACTTTTTCAGAATCTGAAAGAAAAGCAATAAGGAAAGAGATAAAGGAAGATAATTTTGTGAAATTAGTAGAGTCAAACCAACCTTATTTTATTCAAACAATAAAGTTTTAATTTTACTTTTGAAGAGAGTCAACCATATAGTAGTGATCATCATGGTTTACATATTGGATTAGTCTGGTTTTCCGCTTATAATACAATTTATAATATAACAGATAAAAATAACTTGTTCATATATTCTATAGATAATGGGAAACCTTTTATAAGTTTCAAAATAACACCAGGAGGTTATGAATTATCAAAATTAAATTCCGAAATACAGAAACGTATAGGAGGAAAAAATATATCCATCTACTCACAAATTGGCACAGGAAAAGTAATAATGGAACTTGCAGAAAATGTTCAAGTTGATTTTAAAAATAGTTTCTATAAACTATTAGGTTTTGAAGAAAAAGTTTATAAAGATAGAATTAATATATCTGAAAACCTTTCAGACACGAAACCTGTTCATGAAATAAATACTGAATCTGATCTTCTATTGCAAAATTCTACAAATGGTATCCATAATCGTAATTTATATTCTTTTCCACTAAAGAATATTCATTTTGGTGAGAAAATCATCGAATATGCCAATCCACCAATTTCTTACTCTCTTATTGATTATGGTGACGAAGACTTTAATATTAGAATTACTGATCAAAATAAAATCTTGATTGATTTTAATGGTTCAGAAATTAGTTTATTATTAGAGTTTAAGACTGGTCCGCGTTATTAGTTAAAAAATTATAATTAGATTTTAAAGAAAAAAATGTTTGTTACATCTGACATAGTCAAATGAACAACTTACTCATCAGAGTTTAAAATAAAAATACGTCTAGGAACTATGTTTCCGGATAATACAGAGTTTGGAGTAGTTTGATTTTCTTGTTATAATACAATTTATAATATTTATAATATAATATTTTATAATATAATATTATAAGAAGTATTAAAGAGTTAAAAGTAATTGAGAAAGCTATTACTTATCCTCGATCATATTCTCCCCCTCGAGCAGCTCCTTAAAATAATATAAAAAAGAATTTAAACAAAAATTATTGATCAATATGGAATTTTCTTTTTTATCCAAAGAAGATAATAAAACAATGAGAAAAATAATAAAGCATTTACAAATAGATAAATTAATAGAGTATACTCAACCTTATTCATATGAAATACTAAAAGGAACAGTTTACACACCTGGATTTAAACTTCCTATAGATTATCTAGGGTTTCGTAAGGAGGCATATCTTGCATTAATTTGGTTTTCTTGTTATAATACAATTTATAATATTACATATGAAAATAATCTATTCTTATATTCCGCGGATAATGGTGATACATTTTTAACTATTAAACTATCTAATGGATTTTATGACTTAAAAGACTTAAATTCTGAAATAGCAAAAGAAGTCGGAGAAGGAAAAATATCATTTGCAATACAAAATCGTACAGGAAAAATGATAATGGAACTTTCTGAGAACTATCAAGTTGATTTTAAACGTGGTTTCTATAAACTATTAGGGTTTGAAGAGAAAGTTTATAAAGATAAAATTAATGTATCTGAAAAATTTCCAAACTTCCAACCTATTAATTCGATAAATATTTGCGAGGAAGAATATAATAGTGTTCTATATTCATTTCCTTTAAAAGATATTCCTTTGGGTGCTAAAATTTTTGAACAAACAAATCCTCCCATATTTTCATTTGGATATTGTGAAGATAGTCTTCCAGAGATTTGTTTTAAAATTGTTGACCAAAATAAAAAGTTAATTGATTTTCATAGAGCGGAAATTAGTTTCGCTATAGTGGTGAGAACTTTATAATTTTTTTACATAAAAAATGGAAGATTTATTGAAAAAGTTAATAAACTTAAACTCCATAAAGTTTTCAAGAACTATCAAAGCTGTATCAGATACATCAGATTTTAGAATTAATTTCCCTGTTCCACTAACTTTAGATAAAGAATTGAATTATGAATTAGGTTTAATGTCGTTTACAACTTATAATACTATCTATAATATTAGAAATGATAACAATGTTGTAAGATATTCAACTGATAATGGGAAAACATTTTTAAATTTTAAGATATCTCCAGGTGCTTATGAAATAAAAGAAATAAATGTAGAACTCCAAAAAGTTATTGGAGAGAAGAATATTTCATTAGTTCCACATATTTCAACAGGAAAATTTATAATGAAACTTGGAGAAAATGTTCAAATCGATCTTAGCCATGGATTGTATCAATTGTTAGGGTTTGAAAAGAAAGTGTATAAAGAAAGAATTAACACTTCTGAAAATATTGCAAAAATTACAAACGTACTTGAAATTAACGTTGAATGTGATTTAGTCAATGGAAACTATTCAAATGGTCAATTAGATAACATTTTATACTCTTTTCCAGCTAATACAGTCCCTTTGGGATACAAAATCTTAGAAAGAATGAACCCACCAAACTATTTGCCAATTACTAGAAAGGTTATTGACGGTATTCATATAAGAATTATTGATCAAGATGAAAACTTGATTAACTTCAACGGGGAGAAAATTCTTTTATGTTTAAATTTGAAACAGGTTTAGTATTTTTCCCATTAAAAAATGATTGAGTCAGAATTGGGTTTACAACAGTTTTTTATTTAAATATGGTATTGATACAACAACTAATTTTGATTTAAAAGATATAGCTAAAGATCTTGGATTAAAAGTAAAATTTGTTATGCATGATGAATTTAAAGAAAAACCTGCAAAGTCTTCAGCTTTGTATATTATTAACCTAGATTCATCAGAAAATAAAGGTAGTCATTGGGTTTGTCTATATAAAAATAAATATTATTTTGATCCTTATGGTGTTTTACCTATATCTGAAGCTGAGTATGAAATGTATAACACCTTACAAATTCAACCTGATGATACAAAGATGTGTGGGCAATTATGTCTATATGTTTTATATAATCTTGAAAAAGGAGAACCTTTTGAAGATATTATACTTAACACATATGACGAAATTCAAGATTTATTAGTATAATTTTTTGAATATAAAAAATGATTTATTTTATTACAACAAATCTACTTGGATCAGTTGGAGAAAATGGTTTAAAATTAGAAGATACAGATGTAAGATATGGAAATGAAAGAGGTGATAAAATGAAAGGACCTTTAGATATGAATGGGAATAAAATTACTAATGTTTCTCCACCTGTTACAGATAATGAAGTTGTAAATAAATAATATTTTAAAAAGAAAGTAGATAAAATCAAAGATCAAATTACTAATAAAATAGATATCATGCAACAGGATGCTAATATAGTCAAAGATGAAACTAAAAGAAATATTGAGAAAGTTGAAAAAAATATTGAAAATAATATTAATAAAATAATAGAAGAAACCAGGAAAGATATAACAATGATGATTAATGACCAAGTAGCAAATAAAGATGATATCACTAAATTAAAATATGAAATTATAAATATTATCCAGTCTCAACTTAAATCCCAACTTAAATCTCAACTTCAAGTCCAGATCCAGTCTACAATCCAATCTACATTAAAAGAAAGTATAAAAAATCTTGAGAAGGAAAAGATTGATGATGAGAAAAAAACTTCATGCCAAACTTCGTAATGCTTATCTAAGTTTGATTCCAAATCAGTATAACATTATAATTGAACATTCGCATCCTATGTGGAGAGAACCTCCTTTTGCCACTGAAGAGAAGAAATTTATCTATTTTCCAGGAAAGCGGGATAAAGAACAAACATTGAATCTTTCTTACAATCTACCAAAAAATTGTACAATATTTATGGTTGTTAAGTTTTTCGATAAGGTTGGGTTAATATATATTAAAAAAGATAGTGAATATATATTTTCATTATCACAGCTTTTTGTTGTTCATTTGTTTGAAGAGAAAGCTGTCAAAACACTTGAAATAGGAAAACAATATTCTATTGTTATAGAAGTAAAAGAACACAAAATACAACACATAAAAATTGTAAATGATGGAACATTAGAACTTGTAAAACCTAATATAATCTTTAACAAACTTGAAATGGGGCTGGGCATGGTCTTATATATGATTTAATTATACATGATAAACTTCTTGAAGAAGGCAAAATTGATGAAATTGTTAAATCATTAAAGAAAATCCATAAAATCAAATATGAACTCCGAAATCTTAATAAATCTTAAAAATGGGTAGAAAACTGGAAAATGAATATGATGAAGAAGAAGAGAAAATACATCCAGAGATATATCCAAAAGTTGAAAAGAATTCTAGTAATTTTATTCCTCATACCACACAATCATTTAAAGTTAGCCCATCAGCCCCATTAGAAGTAAATCTTGGAACAAACTTTGAAGCAAATAAAGTTGAGTTTTTATCAGAAAAGAAGAAACTTGAAGAAAGATTAAAACATTATAAGAAGATAAAACATAGATGGACCAGAGCTGATTCAAGCGTTAAAATTTTATGTATTTCTCTCGGAGGAGTTTTAACACTTGGAACAACTGTAATAGGCGGATTAACTCCAACTATTCTAGGATTAGTTGGAGGAATTGTTGCAGGTGTATTGGGAGGAGTTAATGGATTGCAAATATTTTTAAATGAAGGAATCTCTGTTGGTTTAACTAGTAAAAAGAAAAAAATTTACAGAGAAATATATGAACAATTGGAACTTGGTATCAATAAACTATATCTATTCCAAGTTAAAGCTTTAGAAGATGATGTTTTAACAACTAAAGAAATCGAAGAATGTCAGCAAATAATTATGGAAATAAATGCTAAAATTGATGTGATTAAAGCTGGGAAGAAATTTGGGAAGAAATAATCTTTTTTCTTATCCTATCTATTGTTTCCTTGAAGGCAGTCATTAAATTAATCATATTTGAATCATCTAAATTATAAATGTCTGAATCAGTAAAAGTTGCATTTAATATTTGATTAATTTTTGTTAAGTTTTTTAGTATTAGCATTCGAATATGATAATATTTTACTAAATAATAACCAGTCTTAATATAATCTACTTCTAACTCTGGCATATTATAAACATCTAGATCAGTAAAATTTTCTTCTAATACTTTATTTATTTCAGTTATATTATTTATCACCTCTCACTTATAATTTCCATAAGGTAATGTATGAATACCATCGGATAATTTAGCTCTTTTATCATCAAAATTATAAAATGATTGTTTCTTTCCTTCTGTTAAAAAAATGTTATGATTCTTACTTTGTATTGAATGAACAACAACATATTGTTTCTCCGTATTTTTTAAATTATCTCTATAATTTTGAATTGTAATATTACCATTTTCAATTAGTTTTTTTGATATACCTTTATTCTTGATTCTATCTTTTGGTTTTTTCTTATCATATAAAGTATCAAAAGCATATTGT
>MQRK01232727.1:8729-19838 GCA_001938485.1 Girardia tigrina | reverse complement strand
TTTTTGCATAATGCGTAAATGTTTCTTTGGACCAAACATAGGGGGAAATCTTAAGCTTTTTCCACGATTACTAAGGTTAAAACTAATAAATTCTATGAGTAGTCTGATATTTTATTAACAAATTCACATGGATTAAATATACATTAAATATTTTTTTTTATTTCACTATAAATTACAATCACGATTATTCCCTCTTGGGGGATTTTTTATGACAAATGACAAAAGTAGATGAGCTGACCATCAATTAGATAGAAAGATCTTTCAAGAGGTCAATGTTTTCGTGAGTATCCATTATTAAAAATCATGTACTGAGAACATTTTCATGCAGAAAAGTAACCATAAATTAAGGTCAAGTATTTTTGCCCACTTTTTCGAACAATGCTCATTGTGTGATAAATTCAATCTTATTTTTATAACTTTTAATGGTATGAGTTAGAGTCGTGTTATTTGACATCTGACTACTTTGTAGACGGAAAATCTACGACTTTAGAACTCCTACTATCCTTCTTGTTAACGGTTTTGCCAAGAAACCGTGTTGAAAAATGAAAGAAGTCTGTCGAAAAATGTCTTTTGATAGATCTTTACCTTTCATTTTTACCCACACATAAATAAAATAAAAACTTTTAATAACTAGTTACAGAATAATTTTAAATTATAGTAAATGAAACACATTTTGGGTATTTTAAATATTCAAGTTTCAAATTCCCTTTTCTTAGGAAGTTACTAGATCTTCCCAGAATATTTAAACATATGGTCTTATATAATAGGTAGTTTACCATTATTGATTGTTAAGGTTGTAGTTTGAAGTGCCCGGGATGAGCTCCGTGCTTCGATCAAGGCGCGCTGAGTTGCTGGGGCTGAAATGCTTGGGGAAAAGGATCTGTTGTCGGTAGATAAAATTTACCGTGTTTTGGTGGCGCTCGAACGTTCGAAGGGTCGCCACCACACCCGCGAGCACCATGACACGGACGACGAAGAGCCGCCGTTCGGACGTTGTTCCCGTTTGCGAGCTGATTCGAGATTCCAACCGCTTCTTGATTACCGAGTTCGACACCGTCCGATATAGTAATCGATGCGGTCAATGCATTACTCAAAGAATGAATATGATGGGGGGATGCGACATAAATATGCGATCTCACACCCGCACGTGTTCCAAAAACCATTAGTAGGCGATAATTGAATATGACGAAAATAAATAACACGAATTCGATTAGTTGTCGATGTTTATTCACATGAACAATTTTTGTGCATCCACACTCTTGCTGTTCCAAGTCTTGACGTTGATCGACAGTTGTATGTAGTTTTAGCGTAGTTCCTTAATATATTTTCTCGCTTCTTGCTTTTTGTTGTTTGTTTATTAAAACAAAGTATATTTAATTTTAGTTCAACATTTTTTTTCTTTAATCATAATTTGTTGAAAATGTAGTTCTGTCGTTTTCGGTTCACTTTTCCTTTTGTATAAACATATATTTTTCTTTTATTTGTTTTATTTTTTTTGAAAGGTTTAGAAATCAAGAATTTGTAAAATGTAAAATTTTTTTTAATGAAAATTTTCTTTTTAAATTTGTCAAAAGTAATTGTTTTTTTATTATTTACAGTTTGTTAATTAATTTATTTAGTTAATATATTGACATTTGGTGGTCACTATATTGATAAATAATTTAATTAAATCCTTTTTGGAAGTTTAATGATTTGATATATTTTGATGTTTTCTGACATCTTCATCCCTATGAGGGTTTAGTTTAAATTTGCATTTCGCCAAAATAGTTTATTGTGCTTTTTTTAATTTGAAAATTTAAAAAAAGAAATTAAAATTTAAAATGTGAAGTATCATAAAATATCATAAAAATTAATTGCTTATTTAAAATAGGCTTGCAACCATAACAATTGATACATTTTAATAAAAGTTATGAAATAAGTTTAAATAAATTGTAAAATAGATAATTAACGGATTAATATTTTAAGAATTAATTTTTTAATAAAATGCTTATAGTAAATTTAAATTAATTAGTTTTTATGATAAAGTTTCGTAAAAATGTATTGAATTATTTTAAAGTTTAAAATTTAGCAAATTTTCAAAATTTAATCGAAAAAAATTTAATAGATTAATTCTGGGCGAAATAATGGAATTAATAAGAAATTTGTTTAAATATGTGAATTGTTGATATTACTAAATTTTGTGGTGTTAAATTATGACTTCAGAATGTGATAATAATGAAAGTGGCATAAACGCCACTTACAATCACCAATTCTAACTTTATGCAAACTAATTAAAATAAAAGATTAAATATGATTATATAATAATCATAATAAATATAAAAAACTAAATATTAAGGCTATTTTTATTTAACTAAAGATTTAAGTTTTGCGGTTCCTTTACTTTGCTCATTTTGAAAGAAAACTGGTGGTAAAATCTTATTAATAGAGATTCATAGAATTCCTGCTTATAATGTGAATCGAAATTCCTTTTTATAGTTGATAACTTTTATTTTTAAATGGATCAGATTTGACGCTTATAGCAAAATCCATGATCAATAATTTTCCTTGATCGAATCAATTGTAAAAGCTCACTAGTTCGGGTCTTAAGATAGAAATTTATCTCTCCCGTGTACAAACAGATAACTTCAAATATTATCAGTGATACTATAGGAATAGAATCAGGAAAATCATTAAACATAACAACTCCACAGATTCTTTGTGAGGAAAACATAGACATGCTATGATAAGTGGCTTAGTTCACAGAATTTGGACTTTGTCTTCCAATTTTAAAATATCAGATAATGGTTAAAATATTCTTAGAGGACGCTTGAGGGACAACATTTGCAGAAACAAACAGATCGATTACACCATTAAGGTTACATGGGAAAAAATATGTACATAAACACGGGTTAAGAATGTATAAAAAATTTAAAATGGACAAAGTAAATCCGTTTATAGCCTTAAAATTTTTAATTAATTTTTTAAAAAAAACGTTTTGTCATTATTTTCTAAAAAATATCTTGATTAATTAAATATAAATAATTAACATCTTCCATTAAAACTAACGTTTTAAAACTAAAAAATATTATATCATAATTGCTGGTGATGGAGGAGAAAACTTTGAAACGTATTCAGTTATCAATTTATATATATATATATATCAAGTTTTATTTTTACTTAAAAATTAATATTTAAAATAAGTTTTTCTTCCTCTTCTTCGACAAGAAAGAGAATTGTTTCTACATTTTTATCGATTGCAATTAAATTTTTTCAATACAATTTTCTTTTAAATTAATTTGTTTATTACTATAAATAAAATTACCAACGGAAAATAAATAATTTAATTTTCTTTCGGTTAATTTGAAATTAGTAGAATAAAAAAATAATTGTGTAAAATAGTGAAAATAGTTCATGGGGAATATTACGACAGCAATAGCAAGTCAGTGATTAAACAAATGGATTCCATTCCCCGGGAGATGTCTGACCGATTTGCCAGCATAAATTGTTACGAATTACATAATTTTAAAACAGACAATAAATATTTTTTCCCTTTCATTATTTCTTCCCTTAATGTTAAATCATAATCCATAAATTGCTTCTCTTCTTTCTCTTCCTTTCATTTGCTTGAATTAAGTCTATTTAATCTTTTGAGATCACGTTAAAATAAAATATGCTGTCATTAACAGATAGTTTTAAAAAACATCATACTAAAGCAAATATTAAAAAAATGAAAATATAATCGCAAGTTATTTATAAAAACAGAACTCTAAAACCCATTTAAAAATTTTATTTTAGTTATTAATTTCGACAGACTACCCGCCGTCTTCAGACTAAATTTAACATTAATTATGTAGCTTACATTATGTAATCAATAATCACTATTGTCGACAATAATCGATTATTGATCCATTTGAAGAGATGCCGGGAAGTCCATCCGATTTATGGGGTAATTCACAAATTACAAGTATATTTATAAACTAGATCGGATCATAAACCCACAGACGCTGAGGATTTCTTGTGAAACATTCAGAACATATCTCGAACTTATCAAAGAGCATAATCGATTGGATAATTGGAGCAATATTACTGAACATAACTTATAATTCTGTGTAATTGATTTAAAGATTATTGTAAAAGAGTGACATGTTAGGGCTTTATTAATAAGATCAATTAATCCCAAATAAATAATCAAGCTTCACATTCAACTTATATGTTGAGAATTTTCAACTAGAGTCTGATGGTATTATTGATTACAATAACTATTACTTCGATTTACCAGATTGAGTCATAGATTATTCATGTTTTTATGCGACTATTATATTCATACAAATTTTTATGGCACTGATTATATAATTCTTCGAAATACAGTCCATCATTATCCTATGGTGATACCATGCATGTGTAGTGACCCAACATTTTTATTAATATAAATATGTATATATTAATGTGTATTTATATGTTTGTATGTATATATTAAATAATTAATTAATTTTAAAAAAATTGATTATTTGATATTTGGATCGATTCAATGAGAGAATTTCATGTCAAACTGGCAGATTATCATTCCGAACAATTTCCACCAACCGAATTCATCAAAGTAAGAACAAGAAATCGTCAAGTTGACCTCTCTCAATGTCTCACAAATTTTTATGGCACTGATTATATTATTCCTCGAAATACAGTCCATCATTATCCTTGCATGTGTCTTGATGGCAAAAAATTGGCGATGCCAGTTTCGACATCTTTCTCTGAACCAAAGTGTCTCCCTTATAAGAAGTGTGAGAGAGATAATCAGAAAGAGCAAGATCCGGGCTATACACTGGATGGAGAGTGACTTCGATGCCTTGTAGTTCCTGAATTTTCTGCTTCACCCCTCGTGATGAATGAGCTGGATCATTTTCATGATGTATGATTGCTTTACCTCGATTCAACAATCCTGGGTAGCGAGTACTCAAAGTAAACGCTACAGAATAAGGTTAATGTTAGTCTCAAGATAGAGGGCAATCTACAAAAATGAATAATTAAAATAGAATTCTCAAATGGCGTTCATAATTCCGTTTTAAAGCAAACATTATTTACTATTTTGCTTGGTAAGTAATAAGGGTCAAGTTTATTTGTCAGTAAGGCTTTGTGAAAGAAAATCATAATCCAAATATTTTTTAAGAGTTTAAAGAATAAAATTTTATTTTTTGTAAAGAAAACAATGAAATTGAAAAATAATAGAACGTCCAAGTAATCATTTTTGAATATATTTATTATTGTATTTGATTATAATAATTATTAAAAATAAGAATTCTCTATAATAAAAGAAAATAACAAACTCGAATTCTTATAACTTGATCGAATAATTCTGCTTTGGACATGTGAAATTCAAAACACAGATACTGAATTTAAAAATAAATTATAAAAAATTATATAAAATTTCGTAATAATATATAATTTCGTAAGTCAAAAAACCCATGAAAATTATATTATTATCAAATCATCTTTTATAATGAAAAACGAATTTATAACATCAGCAATTAATTTACTTTTTTTATTAAGAAAAAATTATAACTGCAATTTTTATGATGAAAATATAATGTTCTCGGTCAATAGTAATAAATAATGTCCGAGCAGTTGTGACACTCCCGTCGTAAATAACCTTTGGTCGATAAAAGCCAGATGACATTCAACGATTTTTGTTGAAAATCAACATTTAATTTTATTGTATTAATTAATTATTAATAATTGTTGAAATCAAAAATTCCGTAGACTGGTAGATTAATTAGTAATGTTTGAGCATGAATGTATCAAGAGACAGAACTACATCTACATAAGTAAAAATTATGACAATTTATTTTGACGTTTTACTATTTCGTCAGAAATCTTTCACGATTATTCAATTTAACATGATATCTGACATTAAAAAGTGCAGTGTAATTAAGTTTTTGCTTCTAAGGAAAAGTGAAGTTGGTGAAATAATATGACAACTAAACCAAGGCTACGGTGTACATCCCCTCTCTATTTAAAACTCACAAGTATATTAAAGAGTTTTAATGCGACAGAACAAATGTTCGCGATGAGAAAAGGAGCAGATGAGCAAAAATTGGGAAGAAAATTAGAAAAATGAAAAATATCGTGTGAAATGAATTAAAAGCAACAATTGAACTACTTTCAAATTCCCTAAACGTCATCTATACATTTATACTCCATTCTTCTGCAGTGAGGAAGTTATGTTCGACGTTTGTGCATTACTTTTTCAATGCGTATATGTGTGAGAAGCGACTTCAGTGCTTTCATGAGAACCTCAACATTCATGTTGAAATTGGTGCTTGATTCCTTGATAATATCGTAACGGATGACAAAACATACCTCTACATACCAGAAGACAAACAAATGTCACCAGAATGGAAACTCTTAGTAGAAGGGAAATCTTGGAAATTATGAATTGGATTCTCTCAGTACGATAAGTTATGATGACAATTTTTATGATTCGCGTGGTATTATTAACACTTATTTCGCTGAAAAACCACCAAAATCAATGGCAAATACCATTTGTCTGTTATAAACGAAGCCCGTAAGAAAAGGCGAAAGGCTTACGCCCAGTCACTGTTCTAACTCTACGCTTCTGTTTAACAAAGTTACTTCGTAGAGCTTTCAAATCCTCCGTGTGGGCTAATTATTTTTTTCTGCTTGAAGAAAAAGCATCTGAAGAACAAACGGCTTACAGATAAAGAGGATGTGATTCAAGCGGTTACCTCATTTCTTAGTGAAAATCCTACTGACTGGTATAAAAGTGCCTTTTCAAACCAAGTTTGACGCGAAATATGTGTGTTCAGAATTAAGGAGACTACGTAGAAAGATATTTAGTTTCCATAACCTCTATGATATTCTTAATAAATACTCGTATTTGGGATTTCTTTGCTCTATTTTTAGTGGGGTAATCTACATACTATTTTACGTCTCAACATACATTTGTAAGAAGTATAGTAAAACATTCAACATCAAAATAATTTAAATTTATATTTTTTTACAAAAGCATGCAGAAAATTATTATTTGATTTGATAATGTATAATTCACTCTATGAAAAACTTTCGGTAATCAAGAACCTTATATGATCAACTCTATGCTCACTAATCTGTGTTTTGTGATAAAAAATTTTCTCTCTAAAGGAACTTCCACGGATTGGGTGGATAATTGCATACAGGTACACAATATGTTTAACTGTAAGATCTGTTCTGCTTAAAGGTTTTTAATCCACATACAGAAAATAGCTATGATGCAGGTGTGAATGCATTTCTTTTGGTCGACTTCTGTCTACCATATTATTTTACAAAACTTTCACTGTACAGACCTTTTGTGTAAAAGGATATGTAAATTATTTTGCCACGTACTCTTAGCCACAGGTCAAAAAATTATTGTTATATTGAATCTATTGAAAGCCTTTTATATGTTATAAGAAAGTTAGTGGTAGAAAGAAACATCTCACAACATTTTCTAACCTATCTTGTAACGAGTTTGATAAGTCAAGAATTCGTTTATTAACATTTTCATTTGTTCACCAGAATTAAGAGTTTGTTCTGTCCTCTTGAATTCATGTTTTTGAATATATATCGATCTATAAGGTTTATGTGAGCAGAGTAGAGTAAATAAGGAATACACATAATTGCATTCTATTCCAAGAAAATCTCTGTCAAATTAGCAGTATAGGTGTTATCATGCATTATGGTAAGATTTCCATGACGTCGAATTTGCTTCACAGTGTCTAAGAATTCTAAGTATGTGTGAGCGTTGATGGTTCTCCCATGTTCCACCACTTTAAAATAATGATTCAGACAAAAGTTCATAGCCACTGTGATATGACATTCTGAGAGCTGTTTTTAGCTCTGTTTACTTTAGGTCTAAACTTCTTTCGCAGGTGTTGGGTTGACATATAGTCACTTCTAATTAATCACAACGACACTACGATCAAGTTCATCCAGAATTGTTTGACCACCTTTAACTCTCTAATTTTTCTGGATTGCATTAAATGTATGAGATACCCATGGGAATCAAACACTTTATAGAACCAAGTCATCATGAAAAGTTCTTGATTGATCGGGTTATTTGCGCTTTTTCATACAAAAAATTTAGCCTTACTCTCTGGTTATGTTCAACATCGTCCTTCACCTTCTTAATATTCTCCTCAGTTCTGGTGTCTTTAGATCTTTCTATCCCTTTTCTTCTTCTAAATTCTTCTCTCAACCCACATGCATACTCTGTATAGACTTCTTACACTCGTCGTAAAGACTAAACGTTTTCTTGTCCATAGGCTCGCAATAGAAGAGAATGAGTTTTAGTTGCTTCATACCATTTTTCTTTAATGGATCAATAAAGAAATAGTAGTTTTTTGTTGACATAATACTCTTATTAATTAATATTTTCTCAACTTTTAAGACAGTATTTTCTTAAATATAAGAAGATTAATCTTTTTTAATGAGATTACTTTAAGATTAAACAAACTAAAATATAAGTAATCGCAGTGAAGTTATTTGAGATAAAATATTAATGAAAATGAAATTACTTCTCTCAAGAAACAATTTTATATTATTTATTTAAGAAATATTTTTTTCTTTTCAATTTGATCGTTCATATATGCTTATGTAGATTTATATATATATAAACGTGTTTTTCTCAGTTTTTTTCTTTAGAAATGAAGAAAGAAGTATTTGCTTTTGATATTATATTTATCGATATCTCTTTGAAGTTTTATTTTTTTTTAGTCGGAAAGAAGAATAATAATCATTTTACCTGATTAAAATAGGGAGAATTTGTTGACATTTGAACCTCAGTTGTTTTTGTTTTTTCTCCAATTCTTACTTCGATTAGAGGATTAATATTGGCACCGGCCAACTGACGAGCTTCAATTACGGTAATTGAAATCTAATAAAATTTATTTGTTTTTTTTAATTTCAAAGAATTAAGTTTGTTTCATACTTGCCAATCTTCTGTTTTGTGAAGAGTTGGATTCAAAGCCAGAGGTACACCTCGAGTTCTGAAAGTTAATAAATGGTTGTCACTTTAAAAAAGACTTTTTAATTCTCAATAAAATGATTTTAATTAGCCATTTTTAACTTTAGGTTGCTTAAAATATAAAATTTCGGTTTTTCAACTCAAGTTTTAATTTTTCAAAAATCAAGATAAAATACATTTATTAGTCAGAGTATATCAAATTTCTTCGTTCGAAAATCGGAGTTATTTGCGATGTTAATTAACCCTTTCTTTCTTTTTTCCTGTTTGTGTGATTCCGTTTCTGGAGACCGTAGACCGGGTTACCATCTTGACTGGCGCTGTGGCAAAGTCTATCCCGAGGAGTTATATTTTTAAGCCGTCTGATTCCAATCACTCAAAAAATAATACACAATTAAAGGTTTTATACGTCAGTTATCATCCAGTTAAAAGAATAACTCTTGTTTAATTAACAAATTCATCTTAAATACTGAAAGAAATACGATTTTACTTGCGAGTAGATGATTCAAAGATAACAAAGAAAAGGTTTTTAGCATTGGATTTTGACTTTAAATATTTTACAAAAATTCTTTGAAGAAAATAATTTATAGTATGGTAATCATTCATAGTTCTTAGGTTATAATGTATATTTAGCGAGACTAAAAGTATGTTATATTCTATAAGGTGATGCAACCTAGATATTCCATTATGTACAATCGGTATATACTACAACTGATTCGTTTGAACCGTCCATCATGAGATAAATGATGGAAATACGGAAGAATAAATAACTTAGTAATGTTTTGACATGATAACACTCGGCCTCCTATAGCAAAAGTCAAAAAAAATAATTTAGAATAGCTCAAGTTAAATGTGTACATGAATATTCTCCGAAAATTTATCTTTCCACTCTCTGTTTGTTAGGTCGGATGCAGTACGATTTGGCAAATTATCGGTTCAATTTTTGCAGATCTTAAAAATAGGCTTCAAACTAATATTTGTACGTACCATAATATTCTCTGGACAGTGCACTCCTTAGATTAAAAGCACTTGGGTTTGAAACACCCAAAAAATAAAAACGTCGTTCGATAATACGCACCTGAATGATCAACAAGTACTCAATTAAAGACTAGGTACCAGTGGCAATCCGTAGATATGCTAGGGTAGTATCAAACTAGCGGTCGATAGTGTGGGTACTAACGTAAAAAATAAAATTAGAAGATTAAATGAGATGCAAGATTTTGGATCTTCAAGACTGGTAAAGAAAAGCGCATTATCTGTGCAATAATACGGTATGTATATTAGGGTTATGACTTTTTGCTAACTCCATATTGGCATAGCAGGAAAAGATGAGTTTTAGCACCAGATTTACAAATTTGTTAATTTCAGATGTCAGCAAGAAAAAAAGTTCCCCCACAAAACCATTTTTCTACCGAGCCTTATTATAACCAGTAATGCATACAAAAATTTCTAGCAAAACATATTTATTTCAAGACAAATGCTGTTTAAGGAAAAAAGTCAATTGTTCAAGGAAATTTATTGTTACTCAAAATAAACCTGTCGTTCAACTTCTCAGCCGATTTACACTTTGGAAACATCTCCTCCATAATTTGAATAGCACGTTCTGCACACTGATTGTTCCTTTGAATTTCATCAATAACTGAATCTGGTGTTACCCAATGTCTTTCAAAGCATTGTAATGCATTGGGATATTGTTGCAATCGGGGCTTCAACACATCAACTGCTGATTGCCAATCTTTTTGATCAGAGAACCAAGAGCGGCACCAAGGACCTGCTATGAATGCACATAAATTTTCAAAATCGCTTGTACGTGTTTGAGGAAATAATATAAATGCAAGGAGTGCAAAAATGGCACGATAATTCCAACGGGCATTTCTAATTTGTGGAAGTGCATGTAATCGAATTGATGGAAAGATTTGATGCTTTTCATAGTAGTTGAAGACATGACATAGGTGGTTAAGAAACTTCATGTCATCTCGCCATCCCACAGTTTCTTCATTGAGTTGTGGCCTGTCTGTTTGTGAACGAAAATCACTTTTCAGACTTTCATAATCACGGGTCAGTTCACCAACAAAAAATACGAAATATTTGGGCTTGGTGTAGCAGATTGAAGGACCTATTACATTGCCAGCCTTAGA
>MQRK01232726.1:11644-41820 GCA_001938485.1 Girardia tigrina | reverse complement strand
TGGCAAAAACAACAAACTGTGTCCACTTTCTTCAATAATTGTTCTTACTTCTGTGGATTTGTGGAACGCCACATTGTCCATGATGATTGTGTAATTTCTAAAATTCATTAAATTCATTTCTTCAAAATTTTCTTTTAAAAAATCACAAAATGTCGTTTTGTTATATGCAGAATTTTGAGTTTTAAAATGTAATATACCATTTTTTGAAATACGAGCACATATTGAATAATTCTTGCTCCTGATAGAACGCACAATTTTCTTCGAAGGCGAACCAACAAGGCTCCTTCTATAACCGATTCTCAAAGAACAGTTAACTCCCATCTCATCCAAAAAAACAATTTTATTTTCATCAATTGATAAATACTCATTGGAATATGTATATCTTGCCGCAATGTTTGTTTCATTATTTCTGGCTTCCGGTACAAATACTACTCTTTTTAATGAATAATTAAGTTTGTTTAATGATCTTTCAATTGTTGGAAGTGAAACAGTAACACCCTTTTCGATTTGAATACAAGTTTGTAATGATTTAAGAGTTGTTGAAACATCCAATTCAATTTTGTTTTTTATAAAAGTTTCAATGTCGGTTGTTATTTTTTTTGCTTTTGGAATACGAGCTTTCACAGATTCTATTCTTCCAAATTTTAAATCGTCCTAACTACGCTTCTAACAGTTTCATACTTAACATCGTATTTCGTAGAAATTTCTTTGAATGACAATCCTTCTTCGTATTTTTGTACTATTTTTCTCCTGGTTTCATCACTCATCTTTTTTTGTTGCTTCCCACTATTTTGCATGGATACAAAAAAATTAATTAAAATCTATAAAATTAAAAATCCTATATATACATACACAATTTATAGATTTTAATTAATTTTTTTTGTATCTATGCAAAATAGTGGGAAGCAACATAATATAGTTTTTTTATTTGTTAAAATAGTTTTCTTATTTGTTAAAATAGTTTTTTTATGTGAGAAACCCTGTATTATTTCAACTGAAATATTAATCATATAATACATATACATTTAATAACATTTATTTTCTAAATGTTCGGAATATGTAAAGTCAAATCTTTGCGACTGAAGGTATTTTATTCAATTTAAACTTAATTTTTTATGCTTTATTTAAATATCTTTTGTTTTAAATTTATATATAAATATATTTCAATTATACTTACTTCCTTTTTCTTCCCCATTGACGTTACCTTTACAGAATCCCTCGGTTTTTCTTTATTGTGATTTGATTCCTAGAAAATATAACTACAACTTAAATCTTTTATAAGGATATTAAAAATTTAAAACATTCCAATCATCCTTTGAATTAAATAAAATAAATGTAATAACTTATTTAATTATTAATTAACATATACCGTTATTTGATGCCAGCTTCGGGGCCTCACTGATAATGTTCCCTTACTGATGTCAACTTCTTCTATACTGTCATACGACTGTTCAATACGAAAAAGAGTAAAAGATATTTATGATTGTAGAAAGTTTGAAAACTGTTTTATTACAAAAGTAGATTGATTTTACCGATGAAGATTCTCTCTGAGCCTTTATATGATTTTTTATATTGTTATTGGGTTCAGGTACATCTTCATCAGGAGCTTCTTCTTTAACAGCTGAATAAAAATACTTTTAAACTCGAAAAAAAATATAAATATATATAAATATATATATATATATATATATATTGCTGATGATGATTTTTTTAAAAATCGAAACATGTCCAATAGATGTATTAAAAAAAGCTTTAATCAAATTATATATATATATATATATTTAATATAAATATATATAAATATATATATATATATATATATATATATATATATATATATATTATAAACTTATAAATATATATACAATCAATAATGCTTAACAATCAAGTAAGGATACCACACGCAGTAATTAAACATTATTGTGAGGGAAAATTCTCATTGTTGTGAGATTGTTGTTTGAATTGTATTTAGAAAATAAAAAGAACCGATTATATTGAAGACATGCATAAGATGTTATTTCATGCCGGGTGTAAAAAGGTTTTTATCTACCTCAGAGATTATTTTGATATGGAAAGTATGATGGAAAAGATAAAGGAAGTTGTTCAAAGTTGCATAAATTATAAAAAGCGAAAAACACTTACTGCAAAAACAAAAGAAAGATATATTAAGCAATCCACAGATGAATTCTTTCAGAAAATAAATATAGACTTTTGTGGTCCAGTATATTTTGACAATAATTCGATTCCTCAAAAACCGATTTTTTAGGATTCTGTTTCCTACTTATGTGAAACGTTTCATCACCAGAGGAAGTCAGTCCATCAAGAAAATTGTCGAAGTGGGAAATTTTTGATAACATTAGTTGACAATAACAATTGTTAGATAAAATATGACTCAATCTTAGGTCAGATTAATTACTTCCATTAAGAACTTCATTCTTATTTTTAAATAATTTTAAAGGTGTTTCAGTTAATTGTAAGTTCTTTGTGTAAGTCATATTACAAACATCTAACACAAAAGACAAATTTTTCATACGTTAAACTGACGTTTTATATAATTTTATTTCCACATGCTGCTTCGTAATAAAGATATTCCAAACGAACTAAACCATGTTATGTTCAACTTGAAAATTAAACGAGATAAGTAAATATGAACTGGTTCAAAATGATGACTTATCTTACGAGTTGAGTTAGAAATTGTAGTTAATCCAAGTGTCCGATATCTATAGCTACACTAATTGATGATAGATGAAACAGTAAGCATTAGTATACATTAGGTATATTATTTCCAAACTATTGACTATAGATATCGTGATATTAGAAAATATCAATTCGAAAATACTGAAATTTAATAACAAAGGTTAGTTAATGGAAGTCGATTTGACATGAATTCTTAAAGTTTTTATAGATTTGAGCAACAGGAAAACAATGAAATATTAAAGATTTTCTGTGAAAGGACAATGAAAAAAGTTTACTTACCTAATGCTAATTATACTTAGTACTTATATGGGTGAGCTATTTGGAATACGCGGGGTCATTGAATATCTAGGTGAAGAGGGTGTGTAAACAACCAAAAGGATAAAAAACAAAATCTGCCAAAGGGCAAATGAGCTCTGTGGAGCCAACAGCCATCTATACCTTGAGAGGAGATAAATACCTCGAGGTTAATTGCCTACTGATACACTAAAAATATGTGAAAAAACAAACCATAAGGCACGTGTATAATTAATGCACCCATTGTATTTAACTTTTAAAGGAAATTTTCGTTTGATAAAACTTGGCTACCGATAATAAGAGGCAACAAAACAAATAAAAGTTTCGACAAAAAACTAAAAGACGCAACAAAAGAACTAAAAGATGCGACAAAAAAATAAATCATCAACAAAAAAGTAAATCAGCAACTAACAAAATAAATTAGCAACTAATATTTTATTGCAACAACTAATTAGCTAAAAATAGCGACTAATTTTTTAATTATCGAAAATCGTTATTTTTTGAAAACATATAAAGATATAATTCATGTATCATTTATAATATATATAAATTTATAGAAAATGGAAAACATTTTGTTAACAAAATAATAACTTGTTAATTAAACTATTTATTTCTTAGCATAAAAATACTTATTTTAGAAAAACTTATTTTTTACAGTAAAAATTTTAATTAAATATTGGGTATTATATTTGTTTAAATAAAATTATTATCAATTCAGAAAAACTTATTTTTATCGTAAAAATGAGTAACTTTGAAATTCCCGGTTATATAGACGATAGTGTAGAAGTAGAAAAAGCTTTACAAGTGAAAGAAGAAACAAGAGAACGAAGAACAAGAAGGGCTAAATTTGTATACGATAACATCCGCCGATTTGATGATAAAATCTGCAGAGGATATTACGAGGATAAATAAAGGATCTCAATGGTCAGTAAAGTATACAAGAAGCACCAATGAAAATGTTAAGGTCTATTATAAATGTTAAAAATGAAGGAACATTTAGGCAACATAAATCATTAGGTGAATTCCTGGTTGTAATGACTAATATTATTCAACATTGGTCAAATGAGAAAGCAGAAGAGAATATAAATCGTAAAAGTTTTGCTGATACAATCAATTTGGCACTATGGCAAAAAATGTTTTCATGGACTACCTCAGCCATAAGGTTTTTAAGTCATTAATGTGAAAATAATCCTTTAAATATTTATTTTTCCGAAGTCGATAATTAGGTGATTACAAGCGAAAAAGTTGATCATTATGAAGCAATGAATGCTAGAACATTTAGAAATTTTATTGAGTTTAAATTATTTATTGAAACTATGAATAAAATTGAATTTTGCAGAGACAATTAGAATCGTAGCACCTGCATATGCGTTCATTTTCAAAAGTCTTACATCTGCCATCATGTACTAGGGATAGCAGCATGATTTAAATTGAATATAATCCCAAACGAAGCCAAAAATCAGGTGCTATGATTTAAAAGAAAAAGAGGGTGACCCAATAAAACAGCAACTGCTTTATTTTATCAGAGAAAAAGTTTTAGTGAAACAAATGACGAAGATTCTCATGCTTTAGATCCTTTGGTTAATAATCCTGCCAATTTAAGTAATAAATATAACGTTTGGTAGCCAAATCGTCTTTTTTAAATCTATTTTTCTTATATATAATGTTTTTAAAGTGGAATAACATTACAATTGTCTCTTAAGATTATTTTTTATCGCATTTTTTATTAAAATTGTTTCTATGATAAAATTAATTTGTTGCTGAATTTTATCTATTTTTTGCCAAATGATGATTTATTTGTCGCTAAAAGGAGCTATAATTATTTGCAAATTTTATTTTTTTAGATGCTGAAATAAGTTTTATGTCATAAAACTTCAGGAAGAGAGAAAACGAAAAGAAAATAGAGAACAGAGGGAGAACATCATTCAAGTAAAATAACTGATTAACTAAGGAAATTAATATTTAACCAGTAATTGTTACTAATAACTTTATTAACAATAGGAAAATCTATAAATATATGTAAAGTTTATTAGAATCCTTTCGATGATTATCACGATTGGCGCAACTGAAACAATAACCATACTCTTTATTCTGATTGGCGGAGCACACTTCATTCAGCAAAATACGCAAATATGAAGATTCATTATAAAAATAATCAATATGTTTCTATAAATACGATAATTTATTTAATTAGTTCGTTAATAAACACTTGTTTATAAATTATTATACTTTACATAGATTATTATCATAAATAGAAATAATATATTTCGAATAAAAATTCTATGATTTGTTTTATTATAATTAATAAATAATTCAAAATTATGGACTATAGCAGGTTGTGATTATAATGGAACTAGAAAAAAATTATATATAGAAAATATGCAAAAATATGTTAAATACATACAAATATACTAATTATACAAAAATAAAAATGTATAATATTGAGTCTTGTGTGTTTTAATTTGATATTTTTCAGAAAAAAATTAGTTAAAGATATATATATATATATATATATATATATATATATATATATAATAAATAAGTAATAAAATAAATTAACACCAAAATAGTTATTAATATGCTGTTAGTAATTGAGTCAATTGTCCAATGTTTTAATTGTTTGTCATTTTTCATTTGAACAATGATTTTAATTGAAAAAGTTATTTTAATAGAACATAATTGATTTGATCATTATCAAAAAAATAAATATAATAATAGACTCATTTTTTTACTTAAAATAGCTAAATTTTAACTGAAAATCTATTCATTTGTTTCAAACAAAAATATCTAGTAAATAGATGAAAAATAATAATATTTTTTTACCAATTTAATATTTGATTACAATCTTTTCCATAAAGAAAATTTAATTATCAATTATTCATGAGTTTGTAAAATAGTATTCAGAAAGTGTGCTTAATTATAACTAAGATATAACGCATTATAAAATAAAGAAAGCTTTTCAGTTCAATTCTTGTTAGTAGTTATAAGGAATATTTAGAATGTTGATGTTTTGTGTCTGAATGTTGTGATGATTTGGGATTGTGTCTCTTCTACTCAGATGGTTGATTGATATTTTAATTCTTATTGTCTGAAACTAATTTATTCTAATTTAGATTTAATATTAAAATTTATTTTTAATCTATTATTATTGTAAATTTTATTAATTTTAATTTCAATTTTTTAAATTATTAAATCAAATTAATATTTTTAATTAATTAACAGTCATTTTAATTTTAACCAATGACATATGTAGTAAATATTTTTAAAAGAATTTGTAGGTTCAAGTTAGTTCAGATTTTGAGATGAAAATTATTAAACTTTGATTGATAAATATGATTGAAAACACTACTGCGGATTTTCATAAAGATAATCCTAATTTTATTTGTAATAAATGTGTGAGTTCTCCTAACAGTAGACATAATTTTTCTTCTATCAGAATGGATATTTGCGTTTCTTTCGAAATTCCTCTAAACTGGTATCTCATTTTAGAATTGCATAACATTTATAATTTATAAAATTTATATTATTCTGTTTGTGTTGTTAATAAATGTATTCACTCTTTTAATGATATACTAGTTTGTTACAATATTTTTAGTTTAATAATAATTAATATTTACAATGAACTTTCTGAAATGAAGGAATTTTAAGTAAATCATATTATTCAAACATTTTTTATTAATTTTTAGATTTTCTTAAAATTCCTCCATTTTAGAAAATTCATTGTCAGTAATAATTATTATTAAACTAAAAGTATAGTAACAAACTAGTAAAATATCATTAAAAGAGTGAATACATTTTTTTTAATTACACAAACAGAATTGTCGTTACAACAATTCTCAGTAGTTCTATCTGAAATATTCATCTCTCTTAATTCACAAATTTTAAAATAAATATTTTAGTTCCAAACAATTAATGGGAAAAACAAAACCCTATTTATTTTTGATGAACTGAAATGGTTTAAAATTAATCAAATATTTTTTTGAAAATAAATATTAATTTTAAAATTAGATTGAATTTAATGAAATAAAATTTCTCTAAAAATGTTAAATTACAAAATTATAAACTATAAAGATTTAAGTAATAAAATTTTTAATTAATTATCATTTAAACTTTGAACTTATTGAATTAGGCTCCAATAATGAGTTTAAAAATTTCAATCAACCATCCGAATAAGAGAGTCGCCAATCTACAATAATATTTAAATACATAACAAGAAAAAAGACATTATAACATTCAAAATATTTCTCTGACAGTCATTTACAAATATTTAATCACTCAACAGTGCGTACTGATTTGCCCGAATTATGCATTGAATGTTTTAAGACATACAGTGTTGTCCAAAAGTGGCGCCGAATGGGTTTTTGTCATTTTTTATTAAAATAAAACTCCTTCATTAAATATCATTTGCTATTTCCGGTAAAAAAAAGTGTGCGAACACTTTTTTTTATTTAATAAAGTATTTTATTTATTTATTTTTATTGTGTTTTTAGGTCTTTCTCTTTCTAATCAAAGAAAATTGGCAAATACTCACTCGCTTGGAGATGCTCAAAATCTGGTATTCGAAAGCAAAAAGCAAAAACAAAACGGCCACA
This sequence comes from Girardia tigrina, assembly GCA_001938485.1. Classification (NCBI taxonomy): domain Eukaryota; kingdom Metazoa; phylum Platyhelminthes; order Tricladida; family Dugesiidae; genus Girardia; species Girardia tigrina. The sequence goes on along the minus strand of MQRK01232726.1, from coordinate 34,237 downwards.
ATTTATAATTCACGACATCGCTCGAGAACCTAACTTTCTGAGAGCACGGTTAGAAGGATGATGGCAAAATTTATGAAAACCGGTAATTTAAATGATGCCAACGTTAAGAAAACTGGCCGACCATCGAAATACGACGAAAAAGCCGTGAAGAGGTGCAAAATTTATTTAAAGAAAATCCAACAACATGGGGATATCTGAAGGATAAAATCTACAGGCAACCTCCAAAAAACTTGGAGGAATTTAAAACGGCCATATAAAGAGAAATTGATGTAATAGGCGACACATTGCTTGGAAATTTTATTGAAGAGTTCGAAAAACTTCTTCAACGTGTAGTCCAAGCATCGGGGAAGGCATTCGAACACCAAATTTGTTAATTTATTAATTAATAAAACTTTAAAAAATGGAAAACATCTAAAATTATTTTTTTTAGCATTCGGCGCTTTTTTTAGCCACCCCTGTATCATACTTAAAGAAGTATAAGAAAAATTCCTGAAAACACTCTTTTTAAGCTGTCTTAATATTGTTCAATAAAAAATATTGAAGAAAATATGCTTTTTTTTAACCATGTACATAAAAATAACTTAGATGTGAAGTGATTAATGATATTTTAAATGCTTTATTTATAAAATATATTTATTTAAATGTTTTTTTTGTTCTAAAATCGGCAAAAAGCTCGGTCATTTTATTTTGAAAATTCATTTGATTTAGATCCAAAAAAGAGTAAGAAAAACTCTTGGTTAAGAGATTTTGTTTTAATTTAGTTTTAAGTAACATAAAAGAGGCATATTTCATTTTTAAGTATCCAACAAAATTAGATAAAGACAAAATTTGAAGGAAAAAAAACTGCAATTAAAATAATTTTAATTAGTAATACCCCATAAATCTTGTTCTTTAGTATAACTCCCAACATATAAAATATAAAATTTAAACAATAATAAAACTTCATTGCTCAAGCTGGAATAAATAAAATTTTCTCTCATGAACTTGAGAATTCTTATAAATTAGTTTAAATGATTTAACCAATCAAGTTTCTTTATCTCTCTTCTCCATGCATATTTGCAGAGATGGAGATCAAGGTGATTTCGATGCGTTAATACTTAGATAACATTCTCTTTACCCCCACCATAAAAACTGAATTGTATGAATGTTCTGCCCAATGACAGGGTCCATGTGTGGTTCACGGAGCAAAAAACACACTGCTTTGAAGCCGGTAGAATTCCATATTAGAGAGACCATTCAATAAATCAATCCTCATTGCAAATTATTTCAGACCAAAATTTAAATAAACATATTGACGACCTTTTTATATTAAATTAATATGTGACATAAAATCGATAAAATACAATAGATAATACTGTGGGAGTTGACACTAAAGTTAACACTATTCAAATAAAAAGACAAGCATCATAAAAATATTAATATTGATTATTTAAACTAAGAACAACCATTGTCAAATTGTTGTGGTCGAACAATAACTAGTTGCGATGTTATAGGTGCGAGATTCATTCCTAAATTATCAAAACCTATAAAGAGCATTAGATAAGCATAAATGATTTTTATCGGACCTGATTCGGATTTATTTTCGTCGAGTGACTCTAAGTCTTCCATCAGTTTGGTATTTAGCACAACATTTAAAATGATGTTTGACTTAGTAACTTACTTAATGATTAAATTGATGAATTTAAACAAACATTTGTTATCTGTTTGAATTTCAATTAAATTGAGAACATTATTGATATTATTATATCAACCAAGAAATAAAATAATCTAAATGCGTAAAATTGATAAATCAAACTTCATTGATTTATGTTTAGTGCAATTCTAATTTTATTTGAGTTAAAATTGATGATTTTGTACTGTACCATTCACCTTTTGAGTCCTATTGATACCATATAGTTCCAGCTGACAATATACTTTGAACCCATTTTAATAAAATTGAACGAGAGAGCTCATTTTTCTCATTAGCATATATGGCATTTTCTGCAAAAAATAACCTACATTACACCCAAAGAAATATACAGGGGCTCAAACAGCGAATTTTTACTTTTTTCCAGAAAAATCAATCACAATGGGTTGTCGACAACTGTGAATATATTGATGAAAATTCAGAATAAATATCACAAATACATAGTAAATCACTATAAAGTAAATCGATTTATTTATTTATTTCGTAAATGGTTATAAAAAATTACAATGTGGTACTCATATATCATCACAACTTCCTCCTGGTAGTTGATATGGATGTGTATTGCAGATTGTTTTCGACTTTATCACACTCACTTGAATTATAAGTAATATATTTTTACATTTTTCTGTAACATAAGTATAATTTTTTTCCAAAATTCCATACTTTTTGGGAAAAATATATTGTTTGCGTATCGAGGTGACTTAATAAAATATAAAACGAAATGTAAAAAATTGAAGATTCTTTTATAAATATTTATTTACTTTATTACAATAATTACAAAAGTATTTTAAAAACAAAACCTAAATCTTATAAGTTGATTTTTGATTTTGGATAATATGAGAAGAGTATTCTCTTACTCGAATTATTTTAAATATATAAAAATATAATTAAATAAGATATAAGTTATATATTTCTCTTTTTATGATCGTACCAGTTTTATGATCGTTCTTTTTGACACTTTTGACACTAATTTGGCGATGCAAAGTTCTGTTCTGATGGCTGGAATTTATTTACGATTTTTATCCTCTTCGTTAGATTAAATTATTTCTGTGTGAGATAATTTATGCAGACTCTAGACCAAAACTAAATTCTTCTTTCTTGAACTTAAAGATTCTTTTGAAAATATAGTTAAGGTGACCTTTCTTTTAAAATCTTGTTCTTTTATCGTATTCTTAGATATAAGATGCCTTTATTTATCTTTTAAAATATAATGCTTTCCTTTCCGTCATAAACATTCTTTTATTTTATTTATTTTGTCTATCTTTTTATTAAATTTTAATTCTATTATTTATATATAATTTATATTTAATATGATAAATAGATAAGTAATTTCTTATTATATCTATTACTTAAAACAAAAAATTATTTTTAAATACTTTTATTATTTGTACTCAACAATATGTTCATTTTTTTATAATTACTGTGTTTTACTTTTCATGCATAATTTATAAAATAAGCAATGTTAAATATACATATTCGAGTTAAAAAAATTCGGGACTTAAAAGGTTAATAAATAATAGAAATTGTTAAATTTATCCATGCTGCAAAGCTTTATCACATGAAATGAAAAAATTCATGGATTTAATGTACCAAGAACTAATAAAAACATCCACTAAAGATTTTACTTAATTACTAATTAATTATCGCAATTTGTATGTCGTGAATAGGGCTGGCAATCTCGGTCAAATTTACAATACCATGATGTCTGGATTTTCTTTTTTGTAATCCCGGGATTCCGGGATTTATACCTTTATACCTTTCGTTTCGTATATAGCAGTATAGAGACTCGAACATCCACTAATCGAACTGCAGTTTTTTTTAAGACAAATAATACTTATTTAGTATTAAATTTAATTTAAAAACTTTTATTAGTAAATAAGAAAGATACATAAATATAAAATAATTAATAAAATAAAAAGTTATAATATAAAAACAGAAAATCTTTTGAATAAGTTGTCATCTAAAAACTAAAAAAAGTGTCGGTAAATAAAATGCCGTTTGTTTAAATCGTTAAAAGTAGACATCGGAGTTAATTTTGAAAATAAAATTTGAAAGTTTCTTTTTATTTCTTCTATAATCTCACAAGTTATCGCGGCAATGAGGACCTTGGAGATAGTGTCGCAATACGATGGGTGAGAAAACGTCTCGGTATGGCTCGAGCGGTTTCATGATTGTTCTGAAACACTCCGCGAGGATTAACTTACGATGTTGCCGCTGGCGCTGTCGAACGAGGCAGCAATCGTTTTTCGGGGATTTAAAGACACGACATGATTTCATCTGTGAGAGTCACCGAGGGTAAGTTTATGGTAATGATTGACTGTGGTCCAGGGTGGTTCTCTGTATGGAGAAAAATTGAATCAGAGAACGACGAGGAACTGTGCTCTGCGATCAAGGCGGTGTGTTTGGGGAATAAAAAAATTAAAAGAAAAATTATTTTTTCGTTGAAAGTCGACGAAAAATTATTCTAAAAAATAAAATCAATTTTTGTCGACATTTAATCGATTGATCGCCAATAGTAAATTGTGATATTATTAATTAATTCCAAATATTGAAATTTGTTTAACTGCATCAATTGAATCAATATGTTGTTGATGTCAATTCGAAGCAATCAATTCGATGGTGTAAAATCGAATCAAAACAGAATTAATTGAATAAAAACTCAGTGAAACCGTTTATTGGTATTTTTTTGAAATTCTTTTCCAGATAAACGAAGTCTTGTTTGTTTAAATCGATCAAGATAATTTATATTGTACGCATCTCATTTGATAATTGTGATCGATCAATAGTGAAAATGATTTGTTTGTTCTAATAAACCGAACTGATAAAAATTTTGTGTCGAAAAATTTCCCCAAATTTGAATTGATAGAAAATTAATATATATAAAAATAAAGAAACTTTCAGTGAAATCGAATTCGACCTCTAATTCAAAGTCCAATCGATATCGAGTCGAGAGCGATCGATTTTTTTTCTTTAAATATGAATTTTTGTCGATCGAAAAGATTTTTTTAATAAATTTTTTCTGATTAGTTTTTAAATATTCAAATAATATGAGTACAATTATTTCATTTAATGATTTCGTTTCCTCACGAAAAACGTTTTTGAAATCCGATAAACCGAAATGGTTAATTATGGGCAACGAATTGTCCGATATGGAAATTATTGTTTCCAGTTTAGTTTATGGATTTTACAAGCATTTACAATGTAACGATTCGTATATTGTCATTTCGATTAGCTCTAATTCCAAGCAAAACGTGATGTTAAGACGCGATGTCCTCGAATGGTTGCTACGAAAGTTGGATATCGATGTCGCCAATGATTTGGTTTATTTGGATGGAATAGAAATGTGTTTTGATGATTGTCGATTTTGTGAAAATGTGTGAGTCGCTCTCGACCGCCATCGACCACGGCATGAGTGGATCGCGCGTCAAGTGCCAGAGATCATTGATCATCGCGAGATCACATGCAGATTTCCTCCGGGTCAGCTCGAGACAGAAAGCATTCAGACAGTCAGTTCTTGTTCTACGCTCTTTGCACAGTGTGTATTGACTGATAGATCACTACCACAACTAGAGACTCTGTTGAGGCTTTTTTATGGAGGTATTCTTCTTGATACGGACTGTCTCGGTCTAAGTAACAATGGAGCTAGGAAAATGGACATTGGAGTGTCAAGTGAAATTGATCAATTGCTTTCCTTGAGCAAAGATTAGCGATTCGAAATTGATCAAAAAGAAAACCATTTTCATGTAACGAGTGAGAACGTAATTTTTTATTCACCTCGATCCGAATTCCACCTCCCAACGCCAGCGTGCCGCAGCAACGTAACCGCTGCGTAGCACACTCTGTTATCACGGTGTTTAATGAATTTGGCCCCCATAGGAGCTACTGATAGACAATTTTGCGACTAGCCGGGGAGCAGCAGTCAAGAAGTTGTGGACGGAAACAGGAGTACAAATTTTGTATCGGTGTGCAAATCAGCCCAGTGGAAATGTCATTGTCGAGCGATGTCATCAGACGATCAAACCCATGGAGGCGCGCAGTGGGAAACCAATCGAGTATATGGTAGCGTGGTATAACGCTACTTCAAATTCAACCGGCATAATTCCTGCACGCAGAATCAGCGACTGTTGTTGCCGATCGACTTTGTGGACCGCTTTCCGAAGACCCGGGAAGTCTTTAAAACAGCGAAGCTACAAATAGGAGATGTTGTTTTCGTAATACTAGCAAATTCTAGATGCACGACTTCGTGGAGAAGATCAGTTGTGAAAGAGTTTCGCCCCCCATCAATGATGTCATCGAAGGAATTCTGTATCACGTGTAACATGTCAGACGCGCCTCTGAAGAAAGATTAATACCGGCCGACGAGGAGTCAATGAGGCCGAGCTCTGATGGCCCAAGAATAAACAGTTATAGCGACAGTTCTGATGACGACGACGAGTAGCTAATCAATGGCACGGGAGATGTTTCAGAAAGACAAACACCTCGGGGGGTAAGCGACCGAGCAGAGGTCACATCGAGCGATTGTACGAGTGGCGTGATTCAAGGACTTTGTCCGCATTGGGCAGATGCGCACATAGACGGGCAGTACTCCCCAGTACAAGGAGTGCGTGTGCATATGTGCCTTAACAGCAAGGGGGAGTGTGGGATAAATAAAATGTCATTTCCTTAAATAGTCGAAAGTCGGCATCAGAGTTATTTTTGAAAATAAAATTTGTAAGTCTCATTTTATTTCTTCTAGAATCTCACAAAAAGTATTGAAAATAAGAATTTAGATCTACGCCTTAACTTACACTGCCAAATTGGCAGTGTCAACCTTTGTTGTCAACAGTGTTAAAATATGACAAAGCCTGAAAATCGGATGGAACATATTGATTACTGAGTGTTATAAGAAATGAAAATTGGTTCTCAAGGATTGTTCAAATTGAATTATCAGAGTAATACCAATTTTCCTTTCCAATAACTTCAAGATTGAGTAAATAAAATAAGCAAAATATATAAGTAAATGTAGAAATATATTAAACAATGTAAATGAAATAACGTTGCATAAAAAATGAATCCGATTATCAAAATTTAACGTCAGGAAACAAAATACCGAATAGTAAAGTTACTTTTGGGATATTTTAAATTTTGACGGTAGTATTGTAACGGTTTTTTTTATTTCCAAATAAATGATTGGTTTTTATCAGTATCAATTATTTCTTTCGTTGGATTGGAAACCAAGAAAATATTGTCAAATGTGGTGAGCAAAGGAAATTTCGTTGGTGAGTATGTTAGGAAGCAAAATACAATAGGTCAGAACAAATAATTTCAACAATGGATAATACCAAATGTAATTCACGATGAATCGAAATAGTAATTGGAATTAGTTTGTTGGCAAATTAGCAGGCGAAATAAATAATTCAACAGCCAAATAATAATTATATAAATTAGTGATCAATTATTGATCCCTAATTTAAATTTAAAATTGTTATTAACAATTTTAATTTTATAATTAATATTTCTTCCAAAATAAATAATGGAGGGAAATAATATAACCGCAATTTCTTTGGCATCTTCTTATTTTATTTTGTATTGCTTGATAATTTAATTCTTGAATTTCTCTGCTCTGTAATTCATTCTTCACTCGGTTCACAAAATTAACCCATTGATGAAATAAATACAAATAAAAATAAAAACTATAAAGGCATTACAAAAAGAAAACACATACTGCTAATCAGACATTCAGCACTGTATATATTCAAGTGCATTATACGCATAGGTTTAATCGAAAGGATAACACAACACAAGACGAAAGAGAAATGAAAGATGTAACAAGCAAATAAATAAAGACATGTTCTGCAACCGACAAGAGGTAATACACCGAGTAAAAAAACAATTAAATATATATTAAAATTTTATACTCTAAAGTATTATAATAATATCTCAATAAATCAATATTCTGGGTAGCCGATTAGAGTCCCAGATTAACATTAACAATGTGAAGGCTCTGATCTAATTATTATATCATTAATTGCTTTTTCATTACTTTTTGTATTTTTGTAAATACAATTTTTTTAAGGGAAAATTTTTATCTTAGTAAATTTAATAAAACCAAAGACATTCAACGTGGAGCACAACATGATCTTATAATTCTTAATAAAATGTTTAGAAATTACAGTCACCTTAGTTTAGCTTCTTTCGTTTTGATTTTTGTTCACTTTCTCATATAGTTTAAAGCCGTTAAGTCAACAAGTGTTGAGGGAATATTTTAAAATGTATAATATTGTACTTAACATTTGTTTTAACCTCAAAAATAAATAAATCATAAATCGAAAGTGTTTATGTTTTAAATATTAAATTATATTTTTATATAAATAAGTAAAGGAAATAAGAAGGTTTAGATAAATAAAAGAAAGAGAATAAGAAAATTAATTAGAGATGATTATTAAACAAATAAATAAAAATAATAAATTAATTAATTTAATATTTAAATGCCTAATGTAAAAGGCAGTTATCAAGTTATTAAGTTACTTGATTCCGAAATTTGAATTGAAAGTTAAGAGTTTTGAAAATTGATCTTGTCTGGACGATATTAAAACGTCGCACATATTAACTAAGAGAAATTATATTTAAAGATCGACTTTTCAAATTACGAAGAGGAGCGTAAAAATCTAATTGAGAGGTCTTGCGATACTTTACGAAAAAGATTCTATACAAAAGTTGACAGAAGTATTTTTTTCGAATAATTAAAGAAATTATTTTAATAATTAAAAAGTTTAATATTTAATGTTTAATATTTATTGTTTATTTAACTAAACAAAATATTCCGAGTTGTCGTTAAGGCTCTCGGAAACCAAGTATAAAATCAACCAGAGCCACAAAACTGTTAACAATTTATTCTGATTGTAATTAAGCTGTATATAAAAACAGAATTTTATAAAATCACTTGATTTTTTTAAATTTTTATAAACACTAGATAATCTCAACACAAGCATACATCATACATATTTCAAGTAAATAAACACAGTAAATAATAATGGAATTAAGAGGTAAAAAATTAAGTATGGAGCAAATCCCTACACAAAACATAAAATGAGTACCAAAAAGAACAGACCAATATTAGGGCGTGAAAAAACACAAAAATCTTAAGATTTTCTCTTAATTGATAAGTATTCGTGCAGACAGGAAGATTTTGATATATCTTTTTTCAAGCATCTGGATAACTTCCTCCTGGATAAATGCTTCAAAAACCAAGGTTTATTCTGTGCTGAGTTACAATTGTTTAAAGTTTAGGTTCAAAAACCTGCATTGCTTTTGCAAAAACCTAATATAATGGCGAATAAAACTTATCAAATTGCGTTTGTTTTTTTATGTTAATTATTCAATATATATTTTATTAGCTATAAATACGAACTTTAAGGAGAATAATTATGATGCATTGAGAATTTCAACTCATAACAACACGGAATAATTACAGTCCAAATTTTGCAGATACAAAAATCAATGATCGACTTTCGTCGATTTCAATGAATCGATCAATCAGTGACATTCGGTTTTCAACGAGCTTAAAAATTCGAGATATAACAGTAATGATGCATTTCCGAGATCTGCTGCGGCCAGTACTCACATCACAATACTCTCTTTCCAACTTACTCTGCAATGATATACTCCTTATCAAGGATACTCATCAAATCTGTGTCCACAATCGTCTTTTCGGCTTCTTAAACATCAAGATAGCTTCTTTCAACCTGTCTTCAATCTTGATGATGTTTTCCGTTCGAAGGCGTTGAGACATATAAGTAATTTTTAAATTAAACGTCTTCACAATTGACCCTTTGTCTGGATCTTCAACACTTGTTTCTTTCCTCACTGGATTGAAATCTTTTTTATTTTCAGCTTGATGGAACTCCGGTCTAGCATTGTACAGTGTGTAGAACAGTAACATGAATTTCATGAATGACATATACATGTTGATTTGGTCCCATCAGTCGCTCAAGTCTCAACATAATGGAATACCAATCTGTCGTGACACTGTCGATGTCTTTATTTAAATCTACAGTAAATTGCTGCAACTTAACCTTAATAGAGGATTTTTTGGTTTAACTGCTCCTACAGGTACTGCCACCCTCATTCAACCATCACCATCTACAGAACAGCTGGGCAATATTTTTGAATGTATCCTTCTTCTCTTCAGTGCGCAAAATCCAGTGCGTATTGATGAATTCATCGATGTCGATGGCAACGTCCTAAGGTGTGAACCCACATCTGATGAAGATATTGTTCTGGCAATCAAATCAAGAAAAGAAGAATATGATGAGCAAGATGATGAAGCTGGCTAGGTTGCTTCAACTCCATCAGAAGACATTAGTATGCTAGAAAAAAGACTCTTCTTAAATATTTCAATTGTTCAACTGATTTTCAGAGTATAGATAAACTTCATTCTGCCCTCACAAACATCGCCATGTTATCTCTTAATCAGACAACGCTTGATCGCTGTAATAAGATTCCAAATGCATAAAATGTTTTTGTTTTGATTTTTTTATTTCTGCATTTTTCTGTTTTGATTTTAATCCATTTCTATAAGTTTTTACTCTACAGAATTTATTATTTGTATAATAGCTTGTGTTGTTGCAGTACATTATAAATGCACATTATACATAATAATTTTTTGTATATAATAAACCTGATGTAATGTACTGATATAATAACGAAAACAACCAGTAATTCAAAGACTATTAACTTTCCCGTATAGGTAATACGATTTTTCATTATATCCGGAAAATCGGTTACTCCGAAAAATCCCTTATTACGAACATTTTTCCTGACAAGCAGCATTTCGTATTACCCAGACTAGACTGTATAACTTATAAAGTTTTAAAAAAAACTGATTTATAAAAATTTTGTCTTTAGTCACCTAAAATAATGTTAAATAAGGTGTAAAAATTAATATCAAATTCATAATTTAGCTTCTATTTTCGAAATTAGATTTATCTATATGGAAACAAATTTTCCTGAAATCCGGAAATCTCTGTATCCCAACTCTTTTAATTCCGGGATTTCTGTGTTGAAATATTATTTGGGATTGCCAGCATTAGTTGTGAAATAGATCTTAATATGATTTCATTTCTTTTAACCCTTTGTAGTTTAGATTGTAACTTGAAATCGACATTCTATTTTTTTATGGCATTCATCAAGATTTTGCGGTACCCATACTTTAGTTTGAAACTATTTATATTTAGTTTAATACTTTTTAGAGATAAAAAAAATATTTTTAAAATAAAAAATAACACTTTACTTTTTACAAAATTATCAATCAAATACAATTATTTAAAATAACTATAGTCAATGTGTAAAGATGGCATATATTACCCTTAGAAATATATATTACATAAAGATTATAGAAAAAACCTTTTTTGTAATATGCTTGTTATTTTGCTCTTACAACAAACAGTCAATCAACAAACAACATTCGTCTTCCTCGACTGGAAACAGAATCAATATAATTAGAAACAAAATCGAATCATTCTTGTAAAATACATCAAATTAAAATTTTTAGACATGAAATTAAGAATATCAACATTTTTTATAAGTTTCATGGTGGAATTTTAAGTAATTCTTTAAAGATTAAATTCAGCTACCTCTAGATCTTTAATATTTTCAACTTCCGTATTCCTTGGGTTTATAATGGAAATGGTAGCCTGACAAATGCGCTGAAAAGAGATTACATAATTAATGACGATTTTTTTTAAAAAAACTTTTATATAATGGACGACACCAAGTCAGCTGCTTCCAGCGAAAATCCAGTTGTGATGTTCAAAATAATTTGTCGAGGTTTTTTAACGCTGTTTACAGTGCGTTCACGTATATTTGATGTGATTATTTCAAATTCCTTCTTGAAATTGTCTAAAGAATGCATGTGATCAGTATTATTTATTAGTCCCATTAGTTTCTTTCCTCAGTCTTCCGATGCACACTCGTTTGACGAATCTCCATGAAGATGACCCATTTTGTTTTCGCGTGTCATAACGATATCTGTACCACTTTACTGTGACTTAATGATATTCATTATATTCACAGTTAATCTGTTTGTTTGTATTTATTTAAAACAAATAATTTTTATATTTATAAATTTGTACATTTTTTAAATTTATGTTTTAAAATATTTTTAGTATTAACAAATTAATAATAAAAAATCAACACTTGTCAATTTTGACATTTCTTTCCAATCCCTTTTTAGCGCATTTGTCGGATAACGAAATCTGAATAAAAATAGTTAACTGTTAACATAATTCTCCGGTTTCTTTAGCCGATACATTCCCGTTTTCAACCCCTGAAAATTAATGTAAATGACATATCAGTTATTGATTTAATCTACCTTCCTCCAACTCAAGAAATGTAATAAATTCAGGTTTTTAAAATCTGGAGTAGTCATGTATAAACTCAGGCTTTGACTTTGATCAATGAAAGGTGCACGATCAACTGCCATTTGTATAAGCACACTTTGAGGAATTTCCCACACAGTTTTATACAGATTTTTGATATTATATGGAATATTTGAAATATTTTGTATTGAGCCTTTGTTAGCGAATATTTCTTTTACCACTTCATCTGACCAGAGATGCAGCTTGATGAGATCAGAAACCAAATGACGATTAAACACTACAAAATCATTGTTGTTGACTCTTCTAATAGAAATGTTGCTGTGAAATGGTTCAAAGCTTTGAGTGTTGCCCAAAATTTTAGAAGTATTAGTAGTTGGCATTAAAGCCACAAGCAAACTATTATGAGTTCCGTACCTGTTTTACAAAGAAACATTTCATTATAAAGCTTGTGTAGTACAATAATAACATAATTAATTATTGAAAGAAAATGATTATATGATATAAAGAATTGTAAAGCAATTACTTATTATAATAAAGTTCAGCTTAAAAAAAGCTGAACTTTCTGACAAAAAATATTTCTAATAATAAAGAAAAGGTAAATTTTTTATAGAAAAACTATTCGAAAACTGATTAGAGCTGAAAATGGAATATTTAAAACCCTCCCCTTTTGAAGTGAAGTTACTTACCAATCCCAACTTCCTCCTTTTGCTACGTTACAAAATATTTTTAATTTAATCTAAAAAAAGAATATTCATCTTTATACGTATATTTTCTCATGATACTCTTTGTCCACGGTGAACAGAAATGATCATACAAGGGAAAAATTGGCATAATTTTTAATTTATCCCTAAATAACACTCTTTAAAGTTTCCTGTCTGCTTGATTTTCACCCATTTCAAGTGTTCGCTTCATCATTGTCAATCATCACAATGACTTGATCTTTGTTCATGCATATCATCCGCTTCGTTAGAGGAATTTCTATTTTCTTTTTAAATTTTCCTTCAAAAGACTCAACTGTGCTAAGTAATTATGGTATTCTTTTCAGACTGCTACAATATAATATCAAATATATTATAATTAACCAGAATATATTCATAACTTTTACTTCAGCTAATATATCTATTACTGTACGCATCTTCATTGTTTGACCTTTGTGAAAGAAATTTTTGTCAAAACTGACGACTTAACAAAGATTATGATGTTTTTATCAAATGTTTTATAGTAGGGATGGGAACACTTAAAAGTTGTATGATCGACTAAAATTTTTAATATTTTCAGAAATAAGAAAACATAACACAGTATGTTTATTAATTTTATTATAAAAAAAAAGAGTTTTTTCTTCTGGTACAAACTTCCAAAAAAAATTCATTTGCACGTGATTTCAAGATTTTATCTGATTTTATTGTTAAAACTTCCGACTGATAAATTTAATTGGAAAATATGAGCTACATTGGATGACATATCCTCGATATTAGATTCTCCACATGGAAAGGAAATAAATTCAAAAATAGTTTGAAAATGACTAAGATGTGAAAATCGTATCTGAATAATTATTGTCTATTTTAGAACAAAACTTTTCGATGTTGCATTGACAAGTACGTTTAATCTGATTTTCTAAATATAGAAAATTCTTTAAGTTATTAAATTTATCTGAAAAAACGTTTGCGATCTATTATCAAACAGCTCGCGATCTACCGTTAGCCCATCCCTGTTTTATAGTATAATTCATTTGTTTTGAAATTTTCATGACTCTGTTCATATTAAATTAAAAATTCAATATAAGTAAGAGATAATCTTGAAAGAAAATACTGAAAATTAATTTGGTATTAATTTGAAGAAAATATAAATCATCAGAAAGATTCATTTAAACTTAATGACAAATGATATCAATTAAGATAAACAATTAAAGCTAAAATAAAATAGGGGATAGAACAGGAAACACTAAAAAATTAAGGAAATGCTTTACACTAGTAGCATGAAAATTCAAGCCTTCTTGTTAATGATTACAAAGGTACAAACGGAAACTATTGAATGAATTATCTTGATTTATGTAACGGACTAAACGTTTAACTTTGGACGAGACCATTTATAAAGGACACCGACAGTCAGGTGCAAAAATTTGTGAACGCTTGTTTCTATACTGCTTTTTACACTGTTGGAGTTACACAGAACGACCTTTCAGCATGATGGAGCCCTTGCCACAATGTCAAGACTGTTCGAGAGTGGTTAGCGCAGTCAGGCTTCTAAATTCTTGGTCCTTGGCCAGGCAACTCACCAGATCTCATTCCGATTGAAAATGCCTGGACCCAGGTGAAGAAACAGGTTGCTGCCATGCACCTAAACTCTCTGCAGGACATGATCAAAGCAGTGGAAACTGTTTAGACTCAAAAAGTGTCACCAGACTATTGTAAAAAAATATTTTGGCGTGCTTTTGTCAATATAATTGCAGTTGGGTGCAAAAGACAATTTAACAACAAGCATTCACAAACTTTTGCACCTAACTGTATATAAAACCTACGCCGGCAGATAATAAAATTTTTGTTACAATATAGATATAGAAAATATGGTGATTGATAAACTCATGATAATTCATTAAACTCATTGGACTAGTTAACCATATTTATGAGGAGTTAATTAATTTTTAATTCGTTGAATGAAATTTTATTACTTTTAAAAAAAAATATTTGGAATTGAAATCAAATTCAAAATTTTAAAAATTAATTAGAATGATACTTAAATATTTTAAATTTGAATTTAAAAATATTCTTTATAAATTCATTTAAATTAAAATATTATTTTAATAGAAAAATGAATTAAACAAAATAAATCAGATTAATATTGTTTTAAAATTAATAATTGTAGTCGAAATTTGAATTCTGTTAAAATTTTATTAATATTTGTTAAAATTTATTTTTCAAATTTTAAATTAAAATAATGATATAATTAAAAAATATAAATATTTAAAATATAAAAAATTGAATATTAAATATAAGGTATTTTCAAAAAAAAATTTTAAATTAAAAAACAGCATATAATATTTTATTTGAAAATTAAAATATAAAAAAACAGTATAAAAGAATTAAAATAAACAACAAATTTAAAAATTAAATAGATGATAAACAATAATTGTCATGAATATTTTTATTAAAATTTTAAAATCAAAAATTAAATATTATTTTGATTTGATTGAAATTTTAAATAAATGAAAAATTATATGAAATTAGAGATAGGCGGATTGATTATTAATTAAGAAAATAATTGAAAATTTTGTTTTAAAATTGCATATAATAAATGTATAAATTGAGTAAACATGATTTCTGAAATTGATGTTACAAACACCTCTCACAATATTTAAACAACTTTAATTTCAATCTCGAAATACCGGGATTTTGATATCAGTATATTATCTAAGATCTAGAGATCGCCTGTCCTAAAATTTACAAATCAAAACATATTAGGTCTATTAAGAACATTAATTGAGTTTTATTTACATTTATTTATACCACAATTTGAATTGCCACTAGAACAATTCTCCGTAAAACTTGCGTAGCTCGTCATCGTTCTTGATTGATAATTTTTTAATAATATTCTTCAACGTTTTATTATTCGAACAAATTTAAATTACAATTTAATTATTACAAAAATAATTTATACTTAATAAATATACTTAATAAATTTTATTTATTTTAAGAAAATTATTATTAAAATATTATTTATGAAATATTAATTTAATTTTAAAATTGGTTGTTTAAATTTTAATAATTGATTAAACAATTCGACGTTTTAAAATATTGAAAATATCAATCTTCCATCTGGGTTGGAGAAACACAATCCTAAAACAACATACCAAAACCACACACAATAAACACCTTCAAAAATATTCCTCACAAGGTCAATGAAAAAGAAGACATCCAAATGAAATAGATAAAGAAATCCTAGTCATAAAATGTTATTTAAATATTTGTTTATATTTTATATCTTCAGTAATTAATAATTAATGCATATTATCACATTAAAATAAATATAAATTGATTCTTAAGAATTTAGTCAAAAAATAAATTCTTGTTCATTCCAAATAGTTTTATATTATAAAGATGAAACCTTTACTGCTTTATATCATCTCTCAGCTGTCGCCAGTTGAGATGATCACTGTATTCCGCTCCACAAAGATCCGGTTGCAAGATTCCCTGACTCATAAAAGATCCTTCAAACAACTGATATCGTCCAAAATTCTTCGCTAAATCACAAGATTGTTTTAAGGCAGCAAAATATATCGTTTCAAATATCTGTCGATTTAATCGAGCAGCATTTTCACTTTCAAATGGATAACGCATGAGTGCAAAAACATCGGCTAATCCTTGAACTCCAATTCCTATTGATCGGTGTAATTTACTGTAATTATTTGCTTCATTCATCGGATATTTACTCGAATCTATAGTCCTATTAAGATTCTTCGTCAGTATCTGTGTTATCTCAATCAATTTATTGAAATCAAACGAGTGATTCTCAATGTTCACAAACTTCGGTAACGATAAGGATGCTATACAGCAAGAAGATATATCATTCACAGAACAAAACTGAAGAATCTCAGTGCAGAAACTACTGGATTTAATTGTTCCAAGATGTTGTTGATTTGACTGTCTATTGCACGTGTCTTTAAATAATATTAAAGGTGTCCCAGATTCTATTTGAGAATTAAGAATTCTCTTCCACAACGAGACCGCTTTCACAGTTTGTATTCCAAAACGATTCCTCTCATAAGACGTATAGAGCTCATCGAACCGTTCTCCCCAACAATCATCCAACCCCGGACATTTCACTGGATCCATCAGTGTCCAGTCTTCATTATTTTGCACTCTCTTCATAAATAAATCTGGAATCAACAATCCACACAAAATATCACGAACGATTTTCGACTCATCGCCGTAACTGTTTCTCAACGAAAGAAACTCAAAGATATCTGAATGCCACGGCTCAATATAGGCAGCCAAAGCACCACGTCGACGACCACCGAAATCGACAAATCTCGTCATGCCGTCAAAGATTTGCAACATCGGAATCAAACCGCACGACATTCCGGTGAATCCGAGAATATCTGAACAGGCCGACCGGGCGCAATTTACATTTAGACCAATACCACCACCACGTTCCAATATAAATGCGCATTGTTTCACGGTATCCAGAACACCTTCCATACTGTTGGATCTCAACGGCAGTACGTAACAACTCGCCAGATAGGGTTGACTAGAGCCACTACTGCAAAGAACAGTCGATCCAGGGATAAACCATCGATTCGACAACATCTCATAAGCCTCTAAAACTGCCTCTAAATCATCTCCGTGAATCCCAACTACAACACGCATAAAAAGATGCTGCGGCCGCTCAACCACTCGCCCATCGATCTTCATTAAATAAGATTTCTTAAGCGTCTCCAGTCCGAAAAAGTCGATGTCGTAGTCCCGGTCAAAGTCAATGGCCCTATCCAACACATCGGCATTCTCTTTGATGATATTAAACACGTCCTCGGCGATCAGACTAGCCCGCTTGTTCGTATGTGGATCGATGACGTCGTACAGATCAGACATCACCCCAGAGAACGATGACTTGGTGGCCTTGTGCAGCTGGGACACTGCGATCCGTCCGGCCAGAGTTAGATAATCAGGATGATTACGAGACGCACGAGCACACTCCTCACACGCCATGTTAGCGATCAGGTCGGTCGATATTGCCGAATATAATCTCGAGGATATCTTACTAGCCAGCTAAAATGATCAATTAAACCACTTTCTATTGATTTTCAAATAAAGAATCACAGTATCAATGTCAATATGTTGACTATTGCAGCCCAATGAGTGAAGATGATTCTTGATTGTCGCTATTTGCACTTGTTCACTTGAACCATCTACAACAGCGAAATTGAATATAATAAAAGTGATTTTATGAATACCGCGTTTGGTGATTTGTAAATCGATGGACATTGAGAGTAATGGATTATTTTAAAATCAATTAATTAATTATATTCAAATACACAAAATTCAATTGTGACAGTTATATTTTGTTTTATGAGATTCATTAAAACAAATTCATTATAAATATCGCTATTACAATAACAGATTTAGATCATGGTCGCTTTCTTTCATGAAATATATTTTTTAAAAATTTACTTATCTTAGGTTAAAATTTTAATGTTAAGTCAATTCTTTATTTTACAAAGATGGTTGCTATAATTTTTTATGAAAATATTCAAAAGTGAGTCTTTATGTACATTGAGTAATAAAGACTATATGAAATTATATTTGTGTTTGAAAATGGAACCCTAACTCCAAGCAAAACCACGAACCCTTACCTTAACTCATATTATTAAATAACGATATTAAATAACAATACTTTTGGTGACGCTCTCCGTGGACCCGCTGTAGATCAGTTGTAGTACCGGCACGCGCCGAAAAACCGATCGGTGGGCACTGAAACCGACCGATCATGTCCGCCAGCGACAATTTTGCGCACAATAAAGAGGTTCTGGTCTCCACAGCTCGATCCGGAGACCAGCACCACAATAACTAAGTTTCCTTTTTCGATGGTCATACAATTTAATGATATGACTAATCCAAATAGTATGACTAGGTATATTTTAGTCATATATCAGTGGTGGCCAACCTTTGTGTACGTAAGATCGACTTTTTTTCTTAAAAATGTGTCGCGATCGACTTGTTGTCATAGTTATAGTTTAAGGGGAGATTGGGAAGTTAGAAATACATACTATGTTTTTACATTATGTTATAATACAAGATACACTACTTCAAAAATTCCGTGTTTCCACACTTTGAAGATAAATTGAAAACAATATGAATAATTAACAATATTTTATTATTCAAATTAGCTACAAAAAAAATTAATTTTTTTCGATTTTTAGACCATTGAAATGGAGTGTCAAGTCGACAAAAATGAGCATTTCCGACACCATCTATTGTTTGCGTATAATCAAGGTGCCAAAGCCTCAGACGCTGCCCGAGAGATTTTTACTGTATACGGAGAAGGTGCTATAGCTGATAGAACCGCTCGTGATTGGTTCGCAAAATTTAAAATTGGCAATTTTGACCTCAAGAATGCACCTCGTTCAGGACAACCAAATGAATTTGATGAAGAGCGTTTGAACAAACTTTTGCAAAGCAAACTAAAAAACGGAGAAGTATAGTGATTGCTTAATTTTTTTTAATATTTGTGTTTACAAAAAAAAATTTTTACAAATTTTTTTTTACAAACATTTTTTTTATTTTCAGTCTGTAGTAGAAGATCGACCCAAAGTCGTGTCGCGATCGACACGTAGATCGCGATCGCCTGGTTGGGCAGCACTGTCATATATAAACTGATTTGTATACATATTTGCAATCGAATTCGTTTGTCTAGAATAATTTTCCATTTTTAAAAAACTACAATTATGCTCTCACTTTCGTGCAAACTTAATTATTTTCGACTAATGTTTAATAAAAAACTTACATTAAAATAAATTGAATATTTAGCTTAAAGTTTTTTTATGTGTTTTCTCACAAAGTCATAATTAAACCAATTAAAACAAAAGACAACGCATTCATGCATGCTTATTAGAAATCTATCAAAACACTGATAGGTGTGATTGAACACCTTTCTTCTATCAACTTCAGGAAAATCCGTTCAAAGTCAAATTGCTTTTTTGTTCTCATTAGGACATAAATCAAGGGAATTGACCGATTGACAATAAAGTTTGGATAGTAAATACCTGTAGAAATACTTCTGGAGCTACTTTGAACGTACCATCCATAAAGCAGTGTGGATGCTGCTCCAACAACTCCAAATTCGCTGATGTATCAAACATGAAAATTATATTTGTGTCTTTTTCACCGAAGTCCCAAATCATAAAATTTTCAGAACTTGTTGTTACTTTCAAATCTTTAGGAAGAATGATGTCTTTAACAGATTTTGGTCGGGGATTGTTAATATAACCTCTCCTTCGTCTCCTCTGTATGTATTTTTCACTTGATGAATATGACGTCAACAGATGAGTTGCTTCCAGCGGAACTCCTGTTGTAATGTTCAAAATAATTTGTCCAGGTTTTACATCGCTGTTCACAGAGCACTCACGTATATTAGATTTGATTTTTTCAGTTTCATTCTTATAATTGTCTGGAGCATATATATAATCAGTAATATTCAGTACTGTACCATTAGTTTCTGTCCTCACTCTTCCAGCACACTCTCGTTTGACACATCTCCATGAAGATGATCCATCTCCTCTTTGTTTGTCACAACGATATTTATACCCTTCATAAAGCAAAAGAAAAAAAAAGATGCTTTTTTTCTTTTTGTGACTTAATAATGTTCATAATATTTAAAGTTAATTTATTTGTATTTAGTTTTTAAAACAAATTTATATTTCAAAAATATTTTTAGCACTAAGTAAATAATAATAATAATTTTGAAAAATCTATTGCTTTTATTGTAAGAGTGTTTTAGTTAATTTTTTAATTTTCGGAAATAGGAATTTTGGTTTTTTAAAATTTTCGAATTATTATCGAAATTAAAAAAAATAATGGAAATAGAATTAAAAAGAAGATAATAAAAAAATGAAAATTTGTTTAATTAACAAATTTAACCTGTTATAATTTTTGAATAAATTTTGCAAGTCTTAATTTCTTTTTGATTTAGAATGGAAGTAAATTCCTAACCTAACATGGTTGCAGCGCTAGCGGATTCAATCACAAACCGGCTGATTACCGATATGTTCCAGATCGGAGAAGACCTAGAGAAATTTATTTCTCGTTGCAGAAGATATTTTGAAGCAGCGGAAATAAATTAAAAGAAATGGCAAACATGTATTTACATGATACATGAAGATCGATTGGAAGCGTATGAGAACACAGCTGGTAAAGCTGATAATTTTGAGTATCGTCTAAGACTAGCGTTTGAGAAGCCGAGAGCAGCCGCGACGGATTGAGAAAAACGGTTGAGTTATTGCAAAGGTGCTGATAACGCACAGACCTTTTTCAAAAAAGTAGATCGGCTGGTAAAAAATGCGTTGTCGCATAGACTCGAAAAAGAAGAGTTTAAAGCTCAAATGTTTATTCATTGTATTGATGAGGAAGATGTTCGTGAAATCAAATTAAGAAAATTAAATAGTGTCAAGGAAATATCTGAATTCGTTGGACTCGTAGGTGAAATAAACCACGAAAGAAGAGCAGGGCTAATGCTGTTCGAAGTTATCGAGATGTTGTTCAAAACAGCAGGGCTCCTGATGTCAATACAATGTGGGTAAATCAAACTCAGCCGAGAAAACAACTTTTAAGGGTGGAACCAAGCGAGTCCAAATGCTATACTTGTCCTCAACCAGGACATTTCAAAGGGAATTGCCATCAAAGAAGACCTATGCAGTGTTGTATTTGTCAAGAGACTGGGCACATCAGTCGAAACTGTCCTAACAGAAAGCCAATGGTTTGTTTCTTGTTCGGAAAAAAGGGACATAGGTGAACGCAATGTCCATAGATACGATGTGAAAAATGTGGCCAACGGCATGTTTAGTGTACTCTAGCAAACAGAATAATGGTTACGACAATGGAAGATCGAGAAAGTAGAACAATGATCAGAAATTTAAAATCAACACAATGAATGAGGATGTAGAACGCACATTTGATGATAATGAAGAAAAAAACGAAAAGCCGTACCCAAACGACTTGACTCCGCCAATTGGGGAGTTGCTGGGAGCCGGATGCCACTGATCTTAGAAGATAAATGCCACGGATACGGATGCGAGCTGGATGTGCGAACGATGAGTAAGGTCTATGGATTTATGAAAAAGAATTTTGAGCAAGTATTCTATGTTAACTCGATGATTTAGGATCAGAAATCAGAGATATGTTATAGTAAAATGCAGGGGTATTCGAGCGTTACAGTGGAAATTCAGGGTAAACAGTGGGAGTATTTGTTGTATACAGGAGCAGATCTTAATGTTATGAGTAAAAAGTATTATAAGGATTTGAATAATTTGATGTTAGAAAAATGTGATATCAATTCATGAGGTGCCAACGATGGAAAATTGAAAGTATTGGGTAAAATAGAGGTAGAAATAGATGGTAATACCTTAACATTACTTTTGTTGGTTCATTTCTTTCCCAACACAAAATCTCCGGCGGGGCCAAGAATTAACGTTCGGCCTATAGGAACGCGCCCCATAATTCAAGCTCTTCCTCAAAAAATGTATGACAGGTATTGGGTGGAACATGAAGTCTACCTGTTCTATAAAAATTAAGAACAGCTGAAAACCAGACATAATCACGGTCAAACAATGGAACTCCTACATTCTTGTGATCCATGAGACATTAAACGAGTTTTGTATGAGATAACGATGATAAGACATCTTCAAAAAAATACATCTTCAAAACCAACATTTATTGTCACAATGTCCAAATAATGAATATTTTCATCTCGATCGTTCCAATCCGGATAAGGGGGCATCTCTTTCGTCAGTTTACTCGCCGCTATATATATATATATATATATATATATTTTCTCGATATA
>MQRK01232719.1:0-10418 GCA_001938485.1 Girardia tigrina | reverse complement strand
AAATAAATAAATAAAATAAATAATTCAAATAACTCGAATGAGTGAAAATAATTTTATCGAGCAAGAAGAAGCAACATGATATAAGTTAAAAACACATTATCAATCGATAATGTGAATATAATAATTAATCAGCCAATTGTGAGCCTCATCCTGCTATTTTATTTTTTTCTCTGTATGTAAGTGTGTTTGTATGTTTGTTGTTGTGTAATGCATGCATGTGTGTTAATATGTAAATAATGTGTATTTTTTTAATATGATTGGTTTGTGCGTGTGTGTTAAAGTATGTGTGTGTAAAAGTGTTTGAATATCTGTCACAATTAACAATTTTCAATGTTTCTCAATAAAAAAGTTTTTTCGTTCAAAGGAATGTGAATAAATAAATCAATTGTCAATTTTTCAATGTCGATTTTTAAATTCAATTAAAATGAACTTGAAATCAAATTTAAATTAATCAAAAAGTGATAAGTCATCATTTTAATTGATAGACGAATTTGTTGTATCGTCTTAATTGAAAAGGAGCTTTCAAAAAAAATGGCATTTGCATTTGTGACTGATATTATGGATGAATTTCACAATGAATATGGCAGTAAATTTAAAATTGCGTCAAGGCCATATGCGTGTCATCATCTTTTCGGTTGGGATATCGTCACATTTGAATTGCGTAAACGAGATGGGATTCCGCTGAATATTTTGGTGAATAAAATGAAAAACAATTCTCTTCCTAAAATATCGTGGAAACACGGCTTCCTGTCCACCTTCCTCGACTGTTTCTTTCTCTATGTCAAACTTATCTCTCAAATACTCGAATACTTCATCTGCTCCCGCGTGACATAGTAGTCTGTGTGTCTGTATGATGAGATCGATCTTTTTCTCTCTGGGTATCCATTCTTTTATAACTGCTTGAAGCTTCTCGGAGTTACTACTAATAATCTGGTCTTGTTTCTACCTTTCTGGGCTTCTTCATGCTTCATTTGACACTGAGTGCACGTGTCGCAATTTCGTCTTGATAGAACATTCGCGTTGTTAGGAAGTTCTCCCTTTCTATATTATATTACGATGTCCAAACTGCTTAAATAATTCATCCATGATTGAAATTTGGTCGTTAACGGTTTCTTTGTATAGGACATATATGATATTTCTTCATGATCCGTTCTCAATTTGAATTTCTTCCCGAAAAGATAGTGATTGACGTCCTGGCAGAAATAAAATATTGATCTTTAATAATTTATATTTTAATTTGATTTTTGTCAACGGATTTTAATTTATCATACATAAATATTTAACCATTAAATTCGAAAATTTGGTCGTTCGCCATGATTCTAACATGTATAATGTAATCTTTTCTTTGAGACTGTTATGAAATCTCACACATTGATTATAACTTTTATCAGAAATACAATTTGAATCAATCTTGGAACAATCATTTGCATATCTTTCGTTTATAGTTAAAACTTAAACAAGGAACTTCATTGGTTGGAATTAAAATCAACAAACAACATTCACACAAGAAACACACATCATCAAACATTCTTCAAATGACAACAAATATTAGAGCTAGTAAATTAGATAATTCTTGCAAAATTCAGTTACATGCTAATTTATGTTATGTAAATATCTGCTAACATTAAGTAAATCAAAATCAATAGGGTTAAATAAATAGTTATAAATTATATGAATTATAAGATACAAACAAATATTAATGTTAAATAAGTAAAAAAATATTTTTGTATTACCGTTTCTGAATAAAATAATCATTGATATGTCTAATTCTTTCACTTTTTTATTTATTCTAAATTTTACTGTACACAAAAAGTTTAAACTGAATTCATAGATTATGTACGGAATTCTAATATAATTGCGTCTACTGTAGGATATTTCATACAGACCCGAATAAAGTGTTAAGACAAAGTCAGCGAGATCTTGAGGGTACCCGTCATGTCCACATCTTATTAATGAACCTGGAGTTGGCATAAAAAGTTGTATACACAACATTGAAGGCATTTCTAAATTATTTTTAGAAGGTAAAAATTCTAATAATAGTAAATGTTATTTCAAATTTCGAATGAAATGAATGACCAAATATCAATCTGAGAGAACAGTGTGTTCTCTAAACTGTACCAGGTTTGAGACTGGTGTCACTTAATTTAATAACACATTTAATCAGTGTAAGATAATCTCACATCGACAAAATACTTTTTGTTTTGAATTTTTTGTTATATAATTAAATTCTATATACAAACTTATGTGCAAAGAATAAAAAGAGGACGACATTTTTCGAGATAATAATCCCATTATCAGGTCATAACATGCATTAAACTAACATTTTATGGAACAAAAATAATTTACAAACATTTTACCAAATCATTGAAATAAAATGCATTTATTTAATTTTTCTTAAAAATTAAACTAAAATACATTAAACGCGATCAATTCCATTCTCGAATACCAACCTTTGTCAGCCATCATTTGCCATTTGAGAAAACGATAAGTTTACTCTATCGTTCCGTACTTTAGAAGGTAACTGAGACATAACGATAACAATTAACAGCCTTCACATCATTTTCGCATTGTTTTAGATTTAATGCGAAGGCTAAATTTGAATGGATAGTATTATAATGAGTTTATTTACCACTATAATTAAATAATATTACGAGATTGAATACGTAGGATTTATTTGCAACACCACAATTAAAATGAATTAATAATCAACTTGGTATCATACACAACAAAAAAATAATCTTAAAAAAATAATTAAAAAATATAATAATAAAATATAAATAATATAATAAAAATAATTAAAAAACTGTTAAGATTATAACCATACGTCGTTACCCAAAAATCGACTACAAACTGTCAGGATAATATACTCTTCGATCTGTCGTAAATTATGAATAAACTGTGTCACGATAATATACTCTTCGATCGTTCTATTCTCCCGAAGTCAATAATGATTTTTTGTAGATTTCTACAGCGCCACAGTAAATGTCAGGATAATATATTTTTTATTGATTTTTTTTCAAAACTGATCGCTTAGCGATCATCGATCATTTTAACTGAAAATTTATTTTTATTTTAATTTAAGATTTGTTTTCTCCGCTCATGCAAAATTTGCAATAACTTTTCCCAAAGATCGTAAACTTTGTTTTTAGAATTTAATATAGATATGTCGTTATATATCTCTTCTACAAGATGATCAGCTATTTTCGAAAAGCTAACCAATTTTCTTCATAGGCATAAATGTCAGTGTGAGCGCCGATCCCGGCCAGTTCATTGTCGTCCGACATCAGTAAAATAGCTTCGCTTTAAAAAAAGAATAACTCGATTAAACCGATTCCAAACTTTATTTTAAAAAAAATCACTTCTTAAAATTCGAATATTCAAACAAAAATATTTTTTGTTCATATATTTTTTAGAACCCGTTGATTAATTTTCTTAATTTTCGACAACGATATTAGTATATAAATATCAATATGATGTAAATATTGATATTGATTTTATGTATTATTTATTTACAGATTATTTTACTTCAAGATATTTTTTTATTATTAAAAATCGAGATTTTAAAATAATTCTATTTTAAATATCTCACAGTCCATTTCCTAGTGATTGTTTAGAAAGCAATTCCATATTATCTGTAATCCAGTATTCTCTCAAAGACGCTTTTTTTCTTTTTTTAAAAAATTTAAAAGCCTCATTTCTTAGTTTTTCTTGTCTCATTAATTCTTTTCTCAGTACCATTTCACGTTCCTATTCAGCCGTATTTATGATACAATAATTTAGGCTTAATGTTGTGAAGATAATTTCACAACTTTATCATTAAATCGTCATTCAGATCGACAAAATAAAATGTCTTTTGATATTGAAGAAATATTTGAATCTTAAAATTTCATATGCGTTTTTTATGTACGTTGATAATATTTTCTGCAAGTAATTGGAGAATCGAATTTCTTTTATTTATTACTTTAAATCCACTTTAAATTCATCTAAAACTAACATTTCTGTGTTCTGAACTATTAAAAAAACAAAACCCAACAAATTGACGCACATACCTCAGAACAAACAGAATAAAAACAAACAAATTAGAAGAATTCACAAAGGAAACGATCACGCAACAATGCAATAACTAAAATTAATATATTACAGATAGCATTGAGTCTGAGAAGTTTCATATCAAAGAGTAGCGGGTTTTACTAACAGTACCCGAGCATTTGATATTTTTATTTTACATAATTTTATTTAGTTAAATCGTCTTTCAAATTTAATTAAAAAACACATTTTTTCAGTGATAAAATTTTGAGGAACGATTTGTAGAGAACGAATTTGTCGTATTCAGATATAAATATTTGTTTCTGTTATCATATTTTAAACAATTTTCATGCAAATCTTCGAAACTATACAAATGTAATTCTCAAAATATTTAAAGAAAAGATTAAGAATTGAAAACACTTTGGAATCTACCTCAAAATGCGGAATCAAATCTCTATTATACTCATTTTCCCATATTTTTTTTATTTTCATGTGATAAATTTTTTCATCGATACGGAAACTGATGTCCAATTTTGCGTTTTAAACTTCTTAAAGTTGTTCAAACGACACTTCATTTTTACAGATGAGTGATGTCCTATTCTGGATTCTTAAGTTTTTGTAAAAAAAGATATTAAGATCGATTGTTGTTAAAATCAGACATACATACATAACGATCAAAAATCAATCCAGGTATTATTCGGTTCCCATGCAATAATCAAAATTGAGACTTTAATACATCCTAATGCATTAAGTATGTAGCGTAGAACGTTTTCCAAATTTATTCATAAACTGACTCTTAAAAGAAGATTTGGATGTAGTTGACATTCTTCATCATTGAACATACTAAAAATTAACTTCATTTTTCGAGGATGTAGAAATTACCGTTTCTTTATTCCTGCTATAAAAGTGGATAGATTAACAACATATTCAACCGTCGTTTCAAAAATTCAACAATGCAATTTTATGATTGACAAAATATAATATATAATATTATTATAAATGTTCTGTGACCTTGAAATCAATTTTTAATATTTGTTTGTTAGAGACAGAGCAATAAGTATGGATTACAAATTCGAGGAATACAAGAAAGTTATTGAAAATGACAAATCACTTTGGGCATACTTTCTTGGATAGAAAAATTGTCATTTGGCAAAATACGAAACATGTTCATAAGTAATTAAATGCTAAGGTTTAACAACTGGTGCACTTCTTTGCATTTGCAAACAGAACACAAAATTACTGCTCTGAAACGAAGATTTACAGACTGTGAGAGAAACAGTGAAAAACCAAAAAAATTATCTACGCCACAAATCAAAATTTCTTCTTCTATAAAGAAAATTGCAGTATATTTTCTTAAGAAAAGTGACGATTCTTTGGCAGTGACATTTATATATATATATATGTATCAGGCATGACCTCGAAAGACGGTATGACTTTTTCTTTATTCTGTACATTAAATGATCTAAGATCGCTACTTGAACTGAATACAATTAGGAAAATAGTGTTAATTGTGATAGCATTAGAAAAATTTTTTCAGATATGAAAAAGGGAGGTTTTGGTTTTAGTTTGACTTTCGATGAGTGGATGTCAATATAAAATCGTCGTTAATTAAACATCAACATTCATACTAAACAATAATTTCGGAATCTTGGATAATTTCAAATTATTATTGAAAATTTGCCAGCGAAAAATGAATTCACATCTTGGAAGGAAAGTTAATGATGTTTGATATTTGTCTGCCAAGTGACATCGTTTGCGTAACTACAGATTGTGCGTCAGTTTGTTTCAAAAACAATGATATGATGTGCGATCAATCAAATTTTTCTACTATATTTTCGATTTCTTTAGTATTTCAACGAAATTTAAGAGGCGTGTAGTGAGGATTGGTCAAGATCAGGGTTTTGAGTTGGTCACCATCATACAGGGTGGTCAAATGGTTACGCAATATGAATTTTTTGCATAAATGGAATCAACTCGCCAAGACGAGCACTTTGATATATAACTTTGGGGGGATCGGCGTATAGCATCAGTGTCAAATTTCTCAATTAAGGTCAAGTTATGTAACTTGGAATTTTGATGCAAATGAGATGTCATTTGAAAGATAATTTTATGCTACATACGAATATGTAATTTGTTTTATTGTGAAATTAGTGTTTTTAGTCATTTTTAATTTACTAGTGCAATATTTAAATTTTAAATTAATTTTAACTGTGATAAATTGTGATTAAAATGTTGAAATATACTGTTGATCATCGTGTCTTCATAATTCTAACTTACAAAAAGCTCGAAAATCTTACGGAAGCAGT
Source organism: Girardia tigrina (assembly GCA_001938485.1). NCBI lineage: Eukaryota > Metazoa > Platyhelminthes > Tricladida > Dugesiidae > Girardia > Girardia tigrina. The sequence continues at coordinate 4,086 of MQRK01232719.1, read as the reverse complement.
TAAAGTGTTTTAAAAAAGAATATGGAAACCCCCATACCATCAACGCATCAACAATTTTACTTTCGACATTCGAAAGTTTCAAGTCAACTAGCTCAATATTCGATGACAACAAAGACAAGAAAACTAAAGAAAAACTGTAAGGACAGAGGAAAACATCGAGAAAGTTCGAGAATATTATGAAGAAAGTCCTAGTACATCTGGAAGACATGCATCACGATTTATAAAATATCAGCAAGGCATCAATTCATCGAATTTTAAAAATTGATATTAAAATTCCTATACAAAATTGAAGTCAACCTGCTAATTAGGGAAATGACCCGCAGCAAAAGATTGGAATTTGCGATCGAAATGATCACCTCATCTCAGTGTGCAGAAGTCGATTTTAAACGAATTTGATTCAGCAATGAAGCTCATTTCCATCTGCAAGGTTAGGTAAACAAGCAGAATTGGCAAATCTGTGGAAGTGTAAATCCTAATTGTTCGATTATTAAGTCATTACATCCCGTTCGGCTTACAGTTTTGTGCGCGATTTCAGCGGAAATAATTATTGGCCCGGTTTTTATTACTCAAAATATTACTGGTGAGCGATATTTCAACATGATAAATAACAATGTCATCCGCTATCTTGGTGATCTCAACAAAATCAACGATTATCGGTTCATGCAAGATGGTGCTAAACCTAATATAAAATCTCAAATATTCGAATTATTGGGCGAAAACTTTGGAAACAGGATTATTACACTTGGTTCTATGAAATGTACCAATGAAGGTATTGATTAACAACCATATTAACCAGATTTAAACTCCTGCGATTATTTCCTTTGGGGATATTTAAAGGACCGGGTGTATCGGACGCAGCCAAAGACGTTGGACGACCTGAGAAAAGCTGTCAAGCGCGAAATCAAAGACATTAGCTGCGATGTTTTGGTGAAAACTATAGGTAACTTCGATACGAGGCGGCTTCATGTTAACAACTCAAGTGGAAATCACTTCGAAAATTTTCTTTATCAATTTTTCTTACCTTTTTAACAATAAATACTTTTTTCTAATTATTATGTAAGTTTTAAACTTTTTAAAACTCTTAGAACTTCTAAACTATACAAATCACAATAAAAAATTTACATATTCGTATTTAGCATAAAATTATCTTTCAAATGATACCTCATTTGCATCGAAATTCCGAGTTACGAAATTCGACCCTGATGCTATACGCCGAACCGCCCAAAGATATATATCGAAATGCTCGTCTTGACGAACTGATTCCATTTCTGCAAAAAAATTGCATTGCGTAACCATTGGACCACCCTGTATTTGAATGGTCTTCTTGCAATTCTTTTTCCAGATTTTTAATTTCACAGTGCATGAATGGGTTGACTACCCATTCCATTTTCAAAATGTCCAAGTTAAGAAAATACATCTCAAAAAATGCGGATAATAATGTCAAAGTTTCTTCGATTTCTTCTTCAATAAAATATTTTAAAGGATTCTCTTCAACCGCCGGAAAAGATGCAAAGTTTTCATTAGCAATATTTAAATTCTATAAATTAAGTTTTTTCCGTAAACACTTTTAACTTGCTGGATGATAATGTTCACCCTGATCACCTTGTAAAGTTAAATTTAGGTTGCTTAATTTGTCGAACATCTCACTTAAAAATGCCACTCTTAACCACCAAACATCATTCTTCAGGAAAGGAAAATGAATCTCTTCGCTATCAGTAAATGCATTTACTTCATTTTTCATTAAAATAAACTGATTTAAAACTTTTCCTTTCGACAACCATCTGACTTCAGTGTGATACAATAAATTCATATAATCTGAATTCATTGCTTTACAAAAGCTGAAAACATTCTCGATCTAAGAGCATTTGATTTAAAGTAATTTACTATTTTAACGACTTTATCTAGAGTTGTGGCAATGATTGGAGGAACCGCCTTTGACACTAAAATTTCCCTATGAATCATACAGTGAAAAAATTTGATATTTGGATTTTGTGTTATGACATTTGCTATAAACCCCTTTTTTAAACCTTTCATTGCTGGAGCTCCAGCCGTGCAGACGCTAATACAATTATCCCATCTCAAGTTATACTTCGTAACATTTTCATCGACTAATTCAAACATTTCCGCACCAGTCGTTCTTTGTTTTAATTCTTTATAAAAAATAATTATTCACAATTTTTCCTATATCGACGAACCTAAAAAATGCCAGCAACTGAGCTTTATTGCTAATATCTGTGCTTTCCTCAAGCTGTATAGCCCATTTTCTTTAAGGATCATTAAAACATTGTTTCATTTGCAACACAATTTCATCTGACATATCTACAATTCTTCTCGCAATAGTTTTTGATGATAGTTGAATTTTCGTTAACGTCTCCACAGCATCATTCGTTAACATACATCCAGGGCAATTTTTAAAGTAGACGAGATAATTTCCTCTGCTTCCGCGTGAGTTTTTTACTTTCAAGCGATGAGTTGAGCTGTCAGGTAACTAGCTGTTTGAACTTCATCTGAAGTGGAAGTAAATTTCTTGAACTTTTTTGATCGCTTTTGAAGATTTGATCGTATATTTTCAAAATTCCTCTTTGGATTGTTCATCTGCTCCCGATGATTTGTCTCAATATGGTTAAGTAGTTTACTTGGCAACATTGCTTCGTTGCTGAGAGATTTTCTGCAAATTATGCAAAATAGCAGTGATGGATCATTAACAGATTGTATAAATCAATATTCAAGATAATCTTGATCGTATTTTCGTTTTTTTCTGGTTGATTTTACAATGTTCTTATCTTCACTGTTTTTGTTTAGATTTTGTTTACCACTGGCACCTGTTCTAATTACAAATATCTCCATCTAATTTTGAGAGAATTTAGAATACATAATATAAGAGCGTTTTTTAATAATTTTTAATTAAGTTACCTTGAGTAAAAAGTAAGTGAGAATCTCGCTAAGAATAAATTATAAGCACAGAATTCTTTCGCCACAACACATTATTTTTCACTGTTTTGTGTGATAAAATGACAATAAAAAGATACACAAAAAATCTTTATTATTTTGATTTGAAAAATGCGTACAATTCTGATTATTTAAACAATTGTCAATATACTTTGTTTTTCAAAATTTAATATTGACTTTTTGTTCAAATTTATTTTTGGTCCCCAGTTGCAAGGATTTACAAGATGGGGACAAAAAAAGAGTAATTAAATAAATAAAGAAAAAGTTAAAAGATAAATTATATATTACATTCCACCGGGCGGCATTAAGTAAATTAATTTAAAATTTAAATTAAATTAAATTTTAATGCTGAAGTCATGGACACCACACACTGTTTTTTAACCAACAGATTTTACTGTGTGCGAAATTTACTGTGTGTTTTACAACAATGCAAAAATACGACTAATATTGTTACATCAATACTTCGATAACTTGTTCAATAACAAGTTCAAAAACTTTAACGATTTTAAATATTGTACAAAAATGTTCGCGGCGCACCGGTTGCCCGACACTTATTTAGACAATCGGTACAAACTTTCCAGAGCAATACACTTTTGAGAGACAATATGAAATGATTATGATACACAATGGGTAAAAAATTATGACTACATATTTCTAATAATTTACTGTAAATTTCAAATATATTTTGCCTGAAATAAGTGTAGACTTTTAACGGTTTACCATATAAACTACATAGTAATTGATATTCACCACCTTTTTCTGTATAAATACTAAAGTTGTTTGGATTTTCGACATTTAAATATCCTTTTATTTTAATAACCCTTACAGTTTTACCTTCATCAAAGTAAGCTAAGTGATAACAACCTGCATATTCGTGATCTTCATAAATATTTTTGTATTTCCTGTGCCAGTGGAAAAGAACATAAGCTGTAATAAAAAAAATAATTATAAATAATTATTTTAAATCCAAAAATTATTTTTTGACTGGTGTCAATATATATATACATTAATAAACTTGGTTGTTCAAACGACACTTCATTTTTACAGATGAGTGATGTCCTATTCTGGATTCTTAAGTTTTTGTAAAAAAGATATTAAGATCGATTGTTGTTAAAATCAGACATACATACATAACGA
>MQRK01232714.1:0-15409 GCA_001938485.1 Girardia tigrina | reverse complement strand
ATGTTGAATATTCATATATTACTCCGAAAATATACTTAACAAAATTACACAAAAAGAACCGGGTGACTATGTGTAAAAATCTTCTTTTGAACCCTCCAAATTGGCTTAATATTATATGGCCTAATAATATATTTTCGTGACAGTTGATCGGCTTCAATAGTTGATTGTGAGAAACGACTTTTAATTGATCTGGATGGAATTCCTCTGCTGGAGGAAAGTCTTATGGCTGAAAAGTCGTTACGAGAATGTAATATACATCAGTTATGAGAATACACTTTACCTAGTATGGTAAATACACTTTTTTGGATCAATGAAGTAAATGTATAGATCCTTGTAAGTGGCATTTTCAAATGCAACAACAATCTCACGAAAATTTAAACCATTAAACCTTTTACAGATTTAAGCAACTGTTGATACAGGCTCCTCACAAAACTTGTCTTTCACCATAGAAAACATTGATTTTAATGATACAGATATTTTTTTTCGTTACCGAAACTACCAAAAAATCGTCTTACTCAGAAATAAAATTTCTTGTTGACTCAGGATCAGTCGTTTCTTAATTACCTCTTACTTTTAAATCGGATTTGTGGAAATACCATGTCGCAACTCTACAAGCAGTCAATTGCTCACCCATTTCAACCACAGGTTCTTCCTTAATAAATTTCAACCTCCCAAACTTCAAGCAGACTTTCACTTGGTCTTTTATTGTAGATGTAAAATTCCAGATTTTAGGAGCTGATTTTTTTCTCATTTTGAATTAATAATTGACTGTCAAAATAAAACGTGAACCGCGCAATCATCTTCAGTTTCCGAAAGTTTTAAAGTATTTAAAATTGTGTCAATATTAAAAGTCAAAGTAACACAAAAACACTCACATCAAATATGTAATTATAATAAACATGTACATTTCGAAAATAAACATAAAAAAAACAAAACACGTAAAACATACATTATTTTAGAAACCATAAATTCTATGAATCCAGACACAGCCTCTTCATATCACACATCAAATACAAACATTGAATCAAAATGTATCTCTTCTGATAAAATAAACACTGAAAATGTTTTCGAAAGTTTACCACTTAATCTCCTCGAGTATATAAGAAACTATTGTCCGAACATTAGCAGCCCTGTAAACACATACTCTTCAAAATTCTTCGCTCAACATCAAATAATAATCAATTGTTATCCAATTAAACAAAAACTTCGGCAAATCAATTCTGATATTCGTTCTGAAGTTGAACATGAATTTCTCTTACTGGAAAAGGAAAATGTTATACGTATATCATCTTCGCAATGGGCCACATCTCGTCACAAAGTTAAAAAGAAAGAGGGTTCAATCACACCTTGTTGAGACTTTCGTTTCTTGAACTCCTCAACATTATCCACTACCATTAGTCACTGATATTCTTAATCGTTTATATACTTCCAACATTTTTTCAATCATAGATCTTCAAAAGGCCTGTCACCAGATTCCTGTTGCAAAAGAAGATATTTCTAAGACTACTCTCACCGCACCTTTTGGTCTTTTTGAATATTTACGAATGTCGCTTGGTCTTCAAAACGCACGTCAAACTTTTCAAAGGCCCATGGACAAAATGTTTTCTGAGTTTATCTTCGTACATCATTATGTTGATGATATTTTCATAGCCTCGACTAGCACTGAGGAACATTCCATTCATCTCCAAAAACTATTCGCTCAATTACACGAAGCCAATCTTCAAGTGAATTGGATTTAATGTTCTTTCTTTGAAAAATCAGTGACATTTCTTGGTCACTTAATATCTAGCATAGGTCATTTTCCTTTACCAGAATGTCTATCCGGTTTTGCCCATATTTGCTATTGTATAACAAATAGATAATGAGAAACCACAACCTTTAGAATTCTTCTCATGAAAATTTAATTCAACCAAACGCAAATACTCCGTTTTCTATAGTACACTATGAACCATATATCTTGCCTTTGAATATTTTAAACACATTCATTTAAGAAACGTTTTTAGCATAAAAACAGACCATAAACCACTAGTTTATCTGTTCACGATGAAGGATTAATCTCCGCGTCAACAAAGACAAATCTCTTTCCTTTCTGAATTTAATTTCTCAATTTCTGATATTTCAGAGCAAGTACAACATCATAGCCGATTATCTTTCACGTTCCGTTTCTTCTATTGAATTTCAGTTAATTTTTACCCCTGAGTGGTAACGTGCAAATTTTCCGTCTTTATCTGATTTACATAAATTTTTAACATCACCACTATCGATGATATTTCTTCTGATTCAAGCATGTCTAGAAATTTATGGCCTATACTTTCGAGATATTAAGAAAAGAGGCTTTTCAATATGTACTCAATCTACACCATCCTGGTAGCTCTAACACGTACAAACTAATGCACAATAGATTGATTTGGCCTCATATGCGAAGTTATGAAAAGAATTAGGTATCGCAACGTGTTCCATGTCAAATTTTCAATACAAGCAAATATCTATCACTATTATCACAATCATACAACATCTCGTTTTGACACTGTTCACAAAGATATCGTTGGTTCTTTACCGAGTGATTGTGGTTATTCATACATATTAACTATGATCAATCGTTGTACCAAATTATCGAAAGTCGTACCTTTATGAAATATGGTCACAGGAACCATTTATATATAATTCTTAGCCACTTGGGTTGGCCTTTTCGGGGCACCGAAACACCATATTTCAAAACAAGGGCGACAATTTGAAGCAGCACTTTTTACTGACATGAAAGATCTTGGTACCATATAAATCATACCCATTTCTATTCATAGAGCATCATCTACTATTAATAACAATCATAGATAACAATTTATGATAACAACCCATTATTATGATAAAGAGACGCAACACAACAATTTGACTTAACTAATCAAGAATATTCATCAACGGCATACAAAACATCATTTAGAACACAAAAAAACATGTATAATTTTATCAAAACAGTAAAGCACAATATTCAGTAGGAAACTCTCGATTAACGACTACTTATTTTATATCATGTGAAAGGTAAAGGGCTTATGTTGTGTTGCTTAACTCGTTTTCTTTGTTAAGAACTGAGTGCTAAAAATATTACTAACTTTAAATCTCTATAACTCCAACATAAATTTACAAATTACAAAAAACTAATCAAGTAGGCTGTTGATTGAATAAATCAAAATAAAATTCATTTTAGTATTCACTTTTAAATTTAATTTTTCATGAATATGTCGTCAGAAACAGGAAGTCGCGAATTAATTATTCGTTAGTTCAAGAAGATCCACGATCAAGTCTGAAAAAAAATGCCAGAAAGGCAAAGGTTTATCAGACAACAGTTTCTAACGTTATTAAAAACTTCAAGGAGAACTTGAAAGTTGTTAGAAAAATTGGTTCGGGGAGAAGAAAGGGTTAAAGTAAAGGCTCTGTTAGAGAGAAATCCTTTTCTATCAAATCGAAAACTGGCGGTAAAGCCAAATTGTAGCGAGAAAACAGTTCGGAAAATTAAACAGTCTGTAAGTTTAAAATCGTATAAAGTTCAAACAGTACCAGAACGGAATGCTAACAAAAACGTAAAGGCGCAGCAGCGAGCCAAGAAGTTGCAATCTGGTTTTCTTGCAAAGAAAAAATGTTGCATTATGGATGATCAGACTTATGTACTCTACGGGTTTTCCAAGCTACCCAGACAAGAATTTTACTCTGCGACTAAGAGAGGAGAAGTAGAAGAAAAATTTGGAAGGAAGAAAAAATAAAAGTTTAAAAAAGAATTTCTTGTTTGACAGGCTATATATGAATGCGGGAAAAGGAGTAAATGCTTTGTCACATCTGGCACAATAAACACAGAAGTCTATGTGAAGAAGTGCTTGAAAAGGCGTTTATTACCATTCATAGCCAGCACGGAGGTCTTACTTTCTTTTGGCCGGATTTGGCATCGTGTCTCTATGGTAAGACAACCAAGAAGTGGTACGAAGACAATAACGCCGATTTGGTGCAAAGAGAGTTAAACCCAGTAAATTGTTCAGAGTTTCGCCAAATCGAAATATATTGGGCCCTGGTAAAAAGGTAATTAAAGACGACAAACAAGATGGCACAGGTAATTGCACATTTTCGGAACAAGTGGAATAATGCAGCCAAAAACGTGATAGATACTTCAACTGCAAGTCAAATGGCATAAATCCCGGAAAAGCTCGCAGAATTTATTAAAAAAAATAAATACTCTTTCTCAGCTTACTAAAATTATATTGAATTAAACACATTTTTCAAAACAGCCCGTATTTTTTTAATCAAAAATATGGTTTTGAAGATAAAGGATTTTAAAGTTAGTAATATTTTTCTCACTCAGTCCTTATGTTATGTTACATGACTTTTGTATTAGTAAAATATTTTGTTTTAATGTTAAGAAAAATATTGTATAGAAACAGAACATCTATAAAAAATTATTACATTTAATATCGTTCATCATCAGTAACAATAATATGAAACTAATATTTTAATTCCTATCTATCTAATATTATTATTTTCTTTATATTTAATTATTAACTTTTTTAATGTCCGCCAATTTTCGGTCAATACATCTGATATTTTCGCTCCATATACAAAATATATTTGTGAGGAATATTTTAAATTGTTTGAATGTGTGAATGTATTGATGCTGTATGTTGATTTGAGTATACTGAACATAGAATGGTGATTCTCCCACCCAGATGAAAATTGGTATTTTTATTTAAATTTAAAGTGAGTGACTCTTCGAATATAATTAAAATAATAAGTTTTTTAAATTAACAATTTAAATTAAGTTTAATATTTTTTTAAGAAAAGAAAAGCATTTAATTAAATTTAAATAAATTTAATAAGATTTAAATTAAAGTCATTTTAATAATTTGATAAAATTTTTATAACTTTGTGTTTTTATTTTGATTTAAATAATTATCTTTAATTAATATTTTTAAAAATTATGTATTTTTAAAAGATTAAAAAAAATTGTTCGAATAATCATGATTAAAAATAGAAATAACGAAACCAATTAGAGTGATGTCAAACGATGAAAGATCTTCTGATAGTTGTAAGATCTCTAAATGTTGTAATAATAAAAATTCAAATGAGAATTGTCTCAATGTTCTTAATAATATTTATATTGTAATCCAGTGCTGTCCAACTTCGATGAAATGGCGGGCCGCATTGAAAAAAATCTTTATTCTGCGAGTTGTATACCAAAAAAATAGTGTTTCTATTTATTTTTAAAGTCAAAATTTTGAATAATCTTTTCAAATGATCGATCGTTTACTATTTTACATGAAATTAAAAATGTTTTACTCAAAATATAAAAAAACATTTTTTGTCTTGAAAATATTTAAAATCATAATAAAGAAAATGAAAAACAAATATCGTTTATTGCACTATTTATTTCATTAATAATAATAATTAAAAAGTAAACAAAAATAACTTATTAAATAAATAATAAAATAAGTAAAAATATAATACAATAAAGTATATAATAATAATAAGTAAAAAAAACAAAAATATAATTATATTTATTTTTTATTTACAATCGTGTAATTTTAATGAGAACACTGCGGTTGTTCAGCTTCTTATACTAATGTCTCTATATCGATTTCAATAGATGATGTTGATAGCCTCAATAAATTTAAAAGGGCACTATCAGACAACGAATTCCTACATTTTGATTTGATTATTTTAAATTATTTTCGCAAAGGTATGTACTTCCAAGCATTAAGAACATCCTAAGAACAAAAAGTTCTCCATTTTGGATATTTATCTTTTAGAAGAAGTATAAAAAAGTCTTCTGATATTTTCTTCACCTATATAAAAAGGATCTGATTGCGAGTCACATAATTCCAATTGTAGATCAGAATTAGAAACTGTTTCAATATTAATGCTTAGAGGTTAAAAAAAATTGAGATATCTTTTTCCAATCTTTTGAAATCTCCAAATCGATTCTCGAAATCTTGTATGATTCCACGAATATATTCCACGTACGAGGAAAATGATATATCCTCTTTATAGTTTTTCATTTCTTCATAATGCTCTTAGCAATTTGGAAAAAAAAATTAAATCACTATTGGATATTCTTGTTTTAAATGTTTCAATTTACTAACAAATCGAGTGAGATGACCATATAAATTAGCAATATTTTGATTTTTCCCCTGAAGTTTCAAATTTAACTCATTTAGATGTTTAGTAATAAATATAAATGCCAGATCTGAAAGGAACAAAGAATCTTCTATTTCTCTTTCTAATTCCAATATGTCATATTTAATCTCATTTTTTAGAAACACGGGAATTTCTTTACGTAATGCAAAAAAACGTTCTAAGCATTTTCCAGCACTAAACCAATGAGTTTCCGTGTGTAATAGTAAATCCACATAAGTAGCACCTATTTCACTTAAAAATGTACGAAATTTACGGTGCGTTAGAGATTTATTTCCCACTCGAATGATGTTGGTTATTTTAACCACGGTCTTCATGACATTAAGTTGCCTCAAAAATTTACTGCAAAGAGCCTGTTGGTGTATAATGCAATGTATGGTGGGACAAAAAATGTTATTTTGTTTTAAAAGTCCACAAAAGCCACTTCCTGTCTCCGTCATAGCCTTTTACTCGATCGGTAATGATACAGTAACACTTATCAAATTCACCGTAGCTTGTAACAGAACTGTAAACCGCATTGAAAATATCAGTTCCTTTAGTTTTACAATGCAAAGGTACAAGATTAAGGAGTTCTTCATGAATAGTGAAATCATCTGGAATATATCGACTAAAAATAAAAAGTTGGCTGACATCTGTTGTATCGGTACTCTTATATCGAAAAATATTCACACTTTGTCACTATATCACATAGCTTTTTTGAAACATTCTCATCCATATCTTTAATTCGTCTTGCGACTGTCTGATGAGACAGTGGCACTGTTTCAAATTTTTGAGCTAATTTTAGTTCTTTAAATTTTTTGGACACATTTTTTCAATTGCACATTTTTTCATCACTAAATGGCATTTTTGCTTTAGCCAATTCAAGTGAAACTTTGTAGGAAGAAGCAAGGCTATCAGTGATATCAAAATTTATTTTTGAAAAAAAAACTGTCTGGTGCAGCAATATTTTTATATTGCGCAACTTTTGCATTTCTTGATTTGCCAGTATATATATCGAAAATTTTACTATGTAATGTAGTATAATGTCGTTTTACATTAAACTCTTTCGGGACTGACAAAACTTGCATACACACAATGCATTGAATTTTATTATCATTATTTATAATTAAATACTCAGATTCCCAAAGAATATGGTAGACACGCTTTTCATCAGTAACTCTTCTTTTCATTATAAACCTTCAAATTAAATTATATAAATATTACGATCATGTTAAAAATTCACTAATAATTAATAATCAATAGAGAGAAAACACAAATATTATTTAAGTACAATTTAAAATGTGCGCATTTAGATCTTTATTAAAACAATAAAGATAATTAACAATTTTACAATTACAAAATTAATTACAGCTTTCGATTCTCAAAATTAATATACATAAAAGTAAATATCATAAATTGTTTATCAACTTTTTTATTATTGAGTTTTTGAATTTTAAATAATAAATATCTAGAAGCGGGCCGCATGCCACAGTTTCAACAGCGCTAATGTAATCGATTCTTAATACATTAAATTGTACATTTCGAAGGCGCAAATAAATCCTGAATACCAATTTTATAGGTCTATTATTTATTATTAAATGTTTCATGAATAATTTTTTTGGCTGTTTATTTATGGAATATCATGTAAAATATCATAATTTCTCTTTACATTATATTCGCGTGATAAAACAAATTAGAAGCGATGTCCCATGTACATCTTGTACTATCCATGCGATTCCATTTGTACACAATGACAGCGGTGGCAGCGGATATATTCAAACACGCAAACAAATATTAAAAAAATTTTTTATTAAAAAATGATTTATTTTTTCAATTATTAAATACGAACAGTATTACTGTTAAAAAGGAAATAATATTATAGATATAATAAATCTTTCAGATCCCTTTGCCCATTTTGGTAGCTCTACATAAAACGTAGCCTATGCAGTCGACGCAGCCAACTCTTTCCATAAAATTCTTTAATTCCCAATTCTTAACTTACGCAATTTAACATTAAACCCATTTTCCTGGTAGCTAATGCGCCTCAGAATTATTTCTAACCGATAATTAGCAGCTAAATGTCGACCGAGACTGGGAAAATGTTTTTCCATGAACGAACTTAAATTCAATTTTCTTAATTGTTCTGATAAGGTTTCGCATATGGGGTAAATTAATGCGGTTATAAAATATTTAGCAGCAAATTTCCCACACTTTTGACTTTGAATCTATGTAACTTTTACATTAGTCTCTTCCTGAAAAAAGACTATTCGTGCTTTAATTTTTTATATACAATTGTTAAAATAAACGAATAAAACTGTTTTCTTCTTCCGTTTGATCCTTGTGAGGTATATGGGATGTGTAATTGTTTTTGTAGTGTTTGCATGTTTAAATATTGTGTGTTGATTTGGGATTGCGCCTCTCCTAATCAGAATGATAATCAATATTTTAATTCTTATAATCTGAAATTAATTTATTTAAATTTAGATTTAATATTCAAATTTTTAATTTTTATTATTGCAACTTTTAAATAATTTTATTGATTTTATTTTTGTAAATTTTTAAATAATTAAAATCAAATTAATGTTTAAAAATGACTATAGAAATATTTTATTTAAGCCAATAAAATTTAAATTAAATATTTTTTAATAAAATAATTTTCTCAAGTATAATTCAGATTATAATGAGAGATATTGAAAATTGAGTGATGAAATCTAGTGAAAGCAATAATATTAATCATCATAGAGATTATAAGAAATGTGAATGTAATAAATGTTCTGTCAAATGTGTGAGTTCTCTTAACAATTCTTATATTTTTTTATAAGTTTAATTTCTTACTACATTAAATACAATTTTCTTAAGCGAAGTCACTGCGAATCATGATGATATATTTTACTTGATCAAAATGACTTTTAGGTTAGGGGTACCAGAAGATTCAAAAGATTCAATGACACCACAAAATAAAGCTACTTTTATAGTGTACCATTTTGTTGGGACATAAAATAATTGACATTGCGACATACTTACTCTCCGTTGTAACCAATTCTCTAGAAATATATAGGCCAACTTTCAAACATTGTCAAGAGAAATGCTGGATCTATATTTGTCCATTCTTGACTTCCCTAAAGTCATAAAGACAACAGAAAATTTCATTTTCTTGATAACTTGGAATTCATTTGAATTCTCCCAGAGCAAGTTATTGTTTTCTTTTGAATAGTTAAGACTGCTGAAGAAAATCTACAGGACTCCTCTTTGAAATTTTTATTATCATTATTTTAATTTGACATCTGTTTTCTTGCTTTTCGAAGTATCTTTTTGAGTTGTTTTTTTAATAATTATTTTGTCAAATAATTTGAAATTTAAACTAAGATTAGTAGGACTTTCCTTAATTTATATTTTAGTTAAAAATATTAAATAATTATAAAACATAAATCTAAAGAAAATGATCATTCAGATGATTGGACATACATCTAACAGTTTTAAAAGGACAAGGACAAATGCTGTTTGATTAAAGACAACTGAATTGTTAAAAAGCGGTCAGATTTCTGGCTTGTGATAGCAAATAAGCTATTCTGTTGAAAATTTTAAAACAGAAGCATATTTAAATCTTTTAAAATTGAAATAAATTTTTCGACAATTATATATATTTGTATCTAGGAACTAGATATGACAGCTCAATTACTGAGCACTTGAAAAAAGATGCAGTCCATAAAGGTGCTTAAAGTATTACAGATGTATCATAAATATATCGGCTGCGTCATAAAAAAACGGCGTTTTCTCTGAAGCATTGTATAGCCTGGTTTTCTCTAATATGGACTGTATGCAATCTATGCACTACATACATTAAGGTTATAAATAATTACATGTAATAATTTTTAAGAAAATAATAATGTATTAATGAATTTTAAGAAACATATATACAGTATATATTAATATGTTTAATATTTTGAAAATATAATTTGATTGAAGCTTTTTTATGTAATTATTGGACAAGTTTCGATGCTTAAATACATCATCAGCAGCAATATTCGGAAATTTAGTAAATTTAATTAAAATATTTTTGCCATTATTACCTAATAATACTTTAATAAATTAAAATATATTAAAAAATTATTCTATTTAAACTTAATATACCTTTTAAAATCATATTATTAAGAACAATTAAAATATTTAAAACAACTTAAATATTTAAATAATAAATTTCCGAATATTGCTGATGATGATATATGTAAGCATCGAAACATGTCCAATAATTATATAAAAAAAGCTTTAATCAAATTATATTTTCAAAATATTAAACTTGCATTCACAAGACGCAATATTAATTCGTTTACATATTTTAGTTTTTGTTTGTTTGTGTGAAAGTTATATCCATATTTTTTGCGAAAAATAGATTGCTCTCCTGAGAAATTATATTTCCTTATTGAAACCCTTCGGAGAAATGGCATGAAAAGGACTGATATTCATTCAATAATGGGAAAGGCATGGCCACAGGATACTTTATCTCTTCGACGTGTGCAGACTATTCTTAAAGAATACAATGATGACGAGCGAACTGCATTTGCGAGAACATCTCGTGGTGGAAGACAGAAAATTGTTGAAAGAATAGATGGTATCAACAAATTAATATATTTTAAATTAATATTTTAAAATCTGGTTTATGTAACTGAAATATTGTTCCTCATAAATTTGTTTGAATAATGAAAGTTGTATTAGAAATAAAATTTGTGAATAATGACTTTGGATTTTAATCACGAACCAAATACAGGTGAAGTACAAACCAAGTGCTTATCATTGAAATGACGTCACACTTTTTAACATGGTAATAAAATGTATCAAAATATTCCTTTTTACAAAATATTCTACATACTTCTTATTGAATATGAAATCGCGGACAATAATGAAATATCTAAGCCTGCAGTCTGGGAAATGGAAAGGCCAGTACACGCGATGAGAGCTTCATGCAAGGACATGATAAAAAGATGATCAGCGACAGGAGGCATGACGAAGGAAGGAGACACTTTTGTTAGACGACATCCAGGGCAAAACAATATATCATGCTGGAATTGTAAAGAAACAGGACATAGACGGAGCGAATGTAAAAGAGAAAGGAAAATCACATGTCATGCATGTGGCGAGGAAGGTCATGTCAGACGGGAATGCAGAAAGGTAAGATGTGGAAGATGTAACAATCCAGGACAGAGCTGAAGAATGTTACACGAATTTAAATAAACGATATCAAGGAAGAACGGATTATCAAAGGAGAACCCAAGGAGATAGCCGACAATTCTCAGATGGACAAACGAAAAGCTCAGGAAACTGGAACTCAGACGACTACAGAAGAGGATTCCAAAGAGGAAGACAGATCGCAATGATGGAGAAGGAATAATACGGGGGAGAGCGAGAACATATAGAAAAAAACGAATCGTGCCGAGACGACAAGAAACCGATCTAGCATTAGAGTAAGTTTTCATGCGCATGAACCAGATTATATAAATTACATATATATATATACTAGTAGTAATATAAATTATATAAATAAAATAAATAATAAAGTTGATATCAATAATATAAATGCTAAAATTAAAAA
Organism: Girardia tigrina; assembly: GCA_001938485.1. NCBI lineage: Eukaryota > Metazoa > Platyhelminthes > Tricladida > Dugesiidae > Girardia > Girardia tigrina. The sequence goes on along the minus strand of MQRK01232714.1, from coordinate 3,672 downwards.
AAATGTTCAAAAAGAACAAAGTGAACCAAAACCCCATCAGGAACCGGAAGTAAGTCAAAAAGTCGTGAAATTTATAAAAAGGAATCATTTAGTTATAGAGAATTGCTAATAATTAATAATTGTGAAAATGTTCAAATTAAATACGATAAATTACAGGGCCGACCGAGTGTAAAAGTTACAATGGAAAACATAGAAATCGAATGTTTATTGGATACGGGTGCAGCGTTGAACGTTATGACGGAAGGAATATTAAAAACTTAAATAACATAAGGATGGAACAAACGAATCAGAGATTGACCGCAGCAAATGGACTACAAATGGATGGACTACAAAAGAGGAGAAATAAAGACGATAGTAAAGATTGGAAATAAAGCCAAAAAAATAAGATTTTTAATAGTGAAAAATTTGAGACCAGAGATGATCGGAGGAATAACATTGATGAAAGAGTTCGGAATAGAATTGCAATGGAAAGAGCGGAATTATCAGGAAACAGAGAGAACTAATATATATGAAATCGAAGCTAAATTTGAAAAAGAAATCACCAACGAGAATCGCGTTCAAGAGGCATTAAAAGTGATAGACACAAAGAACGATAAAACACTAGAGAAAATAATTCACGAATATGGAGGAGCATTTATGGCAAACGATTGGGATATTGGCCTTACAAACTTGCTACAACATCGAATAGAGATAACAGGGGGACATATAAACATAAAACCGAGAAGACAGCCGGTACATCTGGAAGATAAACTAGAAGAAGCTATAAAAAATTTGGAGAAAAACGGAATAATAAAACCATGTAATTCTGAATGGAACACACCAATAGTATGCGTGTGGAAAAAGGACAAGGACGAAATCAGATTGTGTCTTGATTTCAGACAGTTAAATCGAATCACTAAGAACCAAGCATTCCCTATGCCGAATGTAGCTGAAATTATGGATGGATTACACGGCACCAAATATTTTAGTACAACAGACTTAGGGAATGCATACTATCAAGTAGAATTGGATAAAGAATCACAGGAAAAGACGGCGTTCTCCACCAAGACAGGACAGTTTTGTTTTAAACGGATTCCTTTTGGCATAACCGCAGCCCCAGAAACATTCCAAGAACTAATGACAAAGGTGTTAAAACCAATAAAGAAAGGGGCATCAGTTTATTTGGATGAGATACTAATATCGACAAGTACAAAGGAAGAACATTACAAGGTGATAAGAGAAGTATTTGAGAGGATCCAACAAACAGAACTAAGAATAAAACCAGCGAAATGTAAGATGTTACGACCGGAAGTAAAATTTCTGGGACACATATTAAATGACCAAGGGATACAGACAGATCTAGAAAAGATTGCAGAGATAGAGAATTTCCAAAGGCCGAAATGTATTAAGAATTTGGGATGTTTTTTTCGGAATTTGCAACTATTATAGAAGGTTTATTAAAGGATATGCAAAGAAAGCCAAAGTATTAAAAGGAATGTGTGGTTAAATAAAGAAAAGTTAATCTGGACGGATGCATGCGAAATAGCGTTTAAGGACATGAAGAAAGCATTGATAACGGCACCAATACTGAGCTTCCCAGATTTCAAAAAACAATTTATTCTGGATACATATGCCAGCTTTGATAGCATAGGGGCGGTACTGTCACAGATAAGTGATTCCGGGGAAAGAGCAAGTAATAGCATATGGATCACATTCAATGTCAGCACATGAAAAAGGTTATTACATAACAAGGAAAGAACTTTTGACAATTTTTTATTTTTGCCAGCATTTCAACCATTATCTGTACGGGAAGAGATTTAAATTGAGAACGGATCATAAAGCTAAAACGTTCATGTTTCATACAAAGAAACCCTTAACGGCTCAATTACAAACATGGATGAATTACTTAAGTAGTTTGGATATCGAAATAGAATATAGAAAGGGAGTGCTGCACGGCAACGCTGATATGTTATCAAGACAGAATTGCGACACATGTACAAATGCCAAATGGAAATTTGGCATTTGTACATGTGTCGAAATTCTGTCTTGATAACATATCAGCGTTGCCGTGCAGCACTCCGAGAAAAAAAAGAAGCAAAAAAAGGAAAAAAACAAGACGAGATTATTAACAGTGACTACGAGGAGTCAAGCCAAAGCGGGTATAAAAGTATGGATACCGAAAGAAAAAAGAAACGATATTATCATACAAACACATAGATTATTGTGCCATGCGGGAGCTGAAAAAGTATACGAATATCTGAGGGAGAAATTTGACATGGAAGAAGAAAAGAAAACGGTAAAAGAGGTAGTAGAATTATGCATGGAGTGTCAACGAACAAAGACAATAACCACAAAGACAAAGGAAGAAAACATAAAAATAACAACATCAGAAATATTTTAGAAAGTTTATATAGACATCTGCGGAACATAGAATGAGACAGTAAAAAAAGAAAGATACCTCTGGGGAATAATTGACCATTTCAGTAAATACGTGAGCTTGACAGCAATTAAAAGACAAGATGAAGAGACAATAGTACAAATGATATTACAGAAATGGATATTAAAATTTGGAGCACCAAAAGACATCCACGTAGACTGCAGGAAATGTTTCGAAGCGAAAGGTATCGAATTGATTTTCTCCAGCCCATAACACCAAAAGGATAATTGAAAGGCAGTTTCGGAGAATATGAGAATTCATACAGGCAAGTTTGAAAGAACAAAATGCTACAAGTTGGGCAGACATATTACCGGAAGTGGAATATATAACAGAAGTGGAACATGCTAATAAAATGTATCGAAATATTCCTTTTTACAAAATATTCTACATGCTTCTTATTGAATATGGAATTGCGGACAATAATGAAATATCTGAGCCTGCGTGTGATTACAGGCTTCTTATATAATATTGGAATTAAAATATTTTTGAAAATAAAAATTCAGTTTAAAATGTACACGCGAGGTTTAGTACCCTGTCATTATTATCACCAATTATTATTTATTCATTTAAATAACAAAAACATATTTATTATTTATTCATTTAAAGTAAAGTGAAAATTTCACATTTTTTTATCAAATCATAATTTTAAGTCCCATATTTTGATAATAAATTATTAATAAAGAGTATGTCAAAATGACATAAATAAATATACTATTATTTAAATTAAATTATTTTTAGCGTATTTTTATATTTTTTTATAGTTTTTGTTGTAATTGTACTAATTAATTTTTTTGTTTTTTTTCTATTTTCACAGTTAATTAATAAAATGTTTCAGACTAATTTTCCCTTGAAGATAATTTTGTCGTTGTTTTCTGCTTTCAGATTAGAAAAATAATACATCAACATTAAATGTATCACCATTTGCTCAGTATAAACGATAATTTTACATAAAAATGTTATTACCAATTTTCATTAATTAATAATTTATACACAATTCACTTTTTAAATCCATGTAATCTTTTTAATCTGACTCAATTTATCCAAAGGTGATTCCTAGAATTTTTCGATCCCATCTGAGAGGTTCGTATCGACTTTTAAATTATGGGACGCACTTCTTGTTTGATTGCGGCTATAAGGATTTTCCATAATAACAGTCAAAGAAAATAGATAATGTTTATTTTTAAGACAAAATCAAATAATGCGTGTCTAAAATTAATTACACTGATTGATTTAAACAATCTCAGGAGTTTTTATAT
>MQRK01232713.1:13226-25418 GCA_001938485.1 Girardia tigrina | reverse complement strand
CATGATCCAATGCAATTTAATGCAAAGTTATTCTAAATTTTTCTTGGCAGGACTGTTCCAATATCTGCTATACGCGACATGTAGTTATCCTTATAAGGAGAACCAATTACATTTCTTCAAGGTCATTTCTACTTTTAGGACATTGTAAGTTTTACAAAATTCAAACAACAAAAGCATTTAATCTGAAGTATATCCAGTTTATAAAAGTAAGTATTATTAAAAAAGAAAGAGAAAAAAATAACTGTATTAAATAGAATATTAATAAAAGAACGAGTCATCTGAAGTGGCAACGATCTAGAGACACTTATTTGCTGTCGAATTATCTTTAAGTTGTGTTTATTAAGAACAACAATTTGACTTTTAATATTTTTATTAACATTACAAGTTTGATTGTCTATAATCTTTGTCAAAGCTTTCGTACAATTGCATTCTAACTAATTGATTAATAACTTTAATCGTATTATCTCAGTAAATGGAGAATTAAATAAATTTTTAAAATAGTTATTCAAAATTTAATTTGTTTAAAATTTAAATGATTATTAAATATTGAAAAAATATTAATTTAATTTATTTATTTAAAAATTTATATAGAAGTAAAATTTAAACATTAAATATTTTCAGAAAATAAGAATTAAAATATTAATCATCCATCTGGGTAGGAGAGACGATTCCGAATCAGCATGCTACATTCAAACACAAAACATCAAACATTCAAAATACTCCTCACAATTATAGTCGATTCATTTTTTTTATTATCATTTATTTTAATTTCTTATTCATTTGCCTTAAACAGTGATTCTGGTCACCTCATGATTTAGGATAATTGTTAATTAAATCATCATTATTATATTTTGTGCTAAAATAGTAATACCGTCTAACGGCGGAGCATTAATGTACATAATTGTCAATGCTCTGTCTACCATTCACTTTTCCACTCAAAAATATATATTTGATAAAAAGTTAATAAATAAAATAATTTTTAAAAATACGAAAAAATATTTTTAAAAGAATTTCGTTTTCAGATTTTTTTTCAATTAATTTAAAATTGCAAAAATGCGTGCATTTTATTCTTTATTTCACTTACTTCCTCCGAAAACATTATTTTTTATTATTATTATTCTTATAAAAATATTCATTCAATTAGAAATTGGAAAGACTATGTCTACAGTCTATCTAATTTATTGTAAAAGAAATAATTAATTAATTCTGAACTGGATAATTTTGAGTTTTGTGAAAAAAATTAAGAAAAATTATAATATTCAAAAAATGTTTTGTTTTCTTTCACAAATAATAATTTTCAAAATTATTTAATTGTTTTTTAAATCTCCAAGTCTGTCCTTTGATTATATGTCTGAAATGCTTTTGTCAAAAGACTTCAATTTCAAGAGTTCTATCATATTTTAAAACTAAAATTAGATAAAGTGTTTCGTCTTAGTTTTTTGGGGATCAAGTTAATTAAAAATAGCATTTACAAGACTTTTTTAATATATTAATATTTTTTTCTTTAATATTAAGTTATTATAAATCATAAATTATTATAAATTAAAATGTCTTTCTATACTAAGATTTTTCTTAATTTGTACTTTTCATCGAGTTGTTCCTCTTGATTCTCAGATTTCCCTTCATAAGAATATTGTATTACTGTTGGCTCATTTATAAAAATAAACTAATGTATAACCACAGGCATGGGAACCAGGGGAGCTGAGGGGGCTTCAGCCCCCCAGATTTTTACAATCGGAGGTCACGCTTACATAAGCCTCCCTCAAAAATTTCTAAGACTACGCAAAATATTCAAAAGTATTGCAAGGGCTATGTGGAAAGAATAAAGATAAAAAATAATATGGACGGAAGAATGTAGCGAGGCGTTTTAGAAATTAAAGGAAAAAATGATAAAATCACCAATACTAGTTATACGGTATAACTAAACCTCAGTGGTTCTAAACTTTTCTGTTTGAACAGATCACTTAGTGAAGAAGTTGTTAGTTGCGTTGATATCATTTTCGAGTTTTGAATTACGATTTATACTTGTCAAATTTTTTTATGAGGACAAAATAATATTTTTTTTTAAATAATATTCAAACTAATTTTCAACTTTCTTTTAATCATTCGCCAGTATTTATATAAACAATCAAATCATGATTAAACTTCTCAAATATAAAACTTAAAAATAATATCTAAATCCATTAAAAATTTTTCTAAAATAATATACGTTTTAAAATTAAAAACAATTCTTTACAAAATATTTAAAATCTTTTTCAATTTAAAATTGATTCAATTTATTTTAATATAATATTCATTTTAAAATTTGGGGAAATATTTTATTCTCCTATATAAAAATTAATTATACCTCGAAATTATTATTTCTAGAAATTATATAAACTAAAATATATTTTATTTCAATTATATTATTAAATTTGGTAATCAAAATTTAATTTAAAATATTTAAAAAAACAGTGTAAAAATTTTATTCATTTCTAAATTATATAAATTTGTCAATGAAAAGAAAATTAGCTAACTCCTCGTAGAAGTGTTTGTATGCGGATTACCTTCAATCATTACAGGAGATTTATATTTAATCATTTCAACTACTACATCTCGTCAGTGAGTTGATTATCAGAAGTCATGTTACAACAAAGTTTTTTTAGATTTTGTAAATGTTTTAGATTGTCAAGAATGTTTTATATGTATAAAACTTTAGGAGCGTCTTATTTTCAATTTAACTTCAAAATAATATTGTTTTAATGAATAAATTATTAATGTATAAAAGTTGTTAGAATTTTGTACTCGTGAAAATTTTTGTAAACTATGTAAACTTTTATATATAATTTTAAAAATTGTTAAAACTCTAAAGCAGAGAAATTTTAAATTTGAAAATTGAGGTTTTAAAATTAACATTAAAATTATTGGGAGAGAGTGACATGTGAAGCGTTATATATAAGATCTTTGGATCGTAAAATTTACGTTCAAACTGCACTCTCTACAACTTTGTTGAGAGTTTTTAAATGATGTACTGATTACGTATTGATTGCATAATCATTAACTGCACTATATAAGTAAATTTCGTTTGAAAAATCATTTGTTCTGATGATGACGGTTAAACCGTCGAAATTAATAAATATTTTCAATTGGCTTTCGAATTTTGATTTTAATAATCTGCCAATTTTTTTCAATTTATTCACAAATTTTAAAGTATTCAGATTTATTTAGAAAGTTTTGTGAATTAAAAATAATATTCTGCTGAAATTTTTTTAATACAGAAATTCGTATTGAAATAAAATTTTGAAATAATGTCTAATCTTCAGTTTGATTCCATTAGTCAAATATGTTTGAACCTAACAAACGTGATTCCTCTTCATGGTCGCATTGAAGAATTAATTAAAATCAATGAAATAGGACCATGTCGAAAATTTGGAAAAGTATCTAGAAAATTCAAAAAATATTAAGTTGCAAATAAAACTTAAAAGAAACAATATGTTGTGACTTCTAAAATTCGAGTTGCTTGAGAGGCTAACAAGGTCAATTTCTAGGACTAAGCTGATTAGATCTTAGGCTCTCAGCAAGCTCCAGACAAAGTACAAAATCAACCTTTTCAAATAGATAGCTAAAAAAATTGAAATCTTCATCGACAATAATACTGATTTTCCTAAAGGTAACTAAAGCAAATGTTCTGACGCACATGCAGGTCACTTATAAAACTACTTTCATCAGAGAATTTTTTCACTCTGAAGATTCTCTCTTCATTTTCAGAATGACACTTCATTTGATGTTTTAGTATTCCTAACCAATTTGAGATATTTTTTTGGAACACTAGCGATGATTCTCCGTCGAGAGGAGATCACGTACCTAATAAACAATCATAAAACATGTCTTCCTATTGTTGAGGTGTGTAAACTATAAAACAAATAGATATGCTATCAGTTTAAACACCTTAAACTATTTGATATGAAATAAAACAAAACAAGATCAGTGAACAACGAACAAATGTATATAAATTATATTAATTTAACAGAAGATTGAAAACGAAGGCAACAATAATAAATCACTAACAACAGGAAAATAGACAATAAAGAAATAAACGAAAATAATTTAGTTACTTTTTGTTATATATTTAAGGAGATAATGATATCTCTAATCTTCAGTGATAATGAGCCCTTTTTTAATGATCATCAAACATATGTGCAGTGACTACTTTTAATTAAATAAAAAATTCTAATAGTAAAAAAAATATTTATTACCATACAAATACTTATATTATTATTTATATTAAAAATCACATATTTTACTATCTATATAAAAATAATAAATGTAATTGAAAATTGTCAAAAAAAAACAATTATTTAAATAATCTAATGGAAACAATTTTTGAAAAATAAAAGATTTCTTTCAGTCTTCTGATTTTTATTTAATCTTTTAACGAAATAGACCGCTGTGGTCGTTAACTCGATATTTATTTTCCCTTTCATTTAAGAATGAAATTTTTCCGTTAGACGGTCTTACAAATTCTTTCACGAAACTTTTATGTTTTTCCTTGAATCAATTATTCCTTCTCGAAAAATGAAACACAATTCATCTGTCGTAAACAAATAAAAAAAACTAATAATTTTACCAATATCAAGCTTAATGCTTCCGATGAAGAGATTAACACAAAGAAACTTTTCTTAAAATTCCCATAACAAAAGATTTTAAGAGTTTTTGAAAAATTGTCTCCAGTAGGCATTAAAACTAAATTAGTTTTCCTCACTAACAAAATTCCTAATTACTTTTCCAATAAATCAAAAACACAATTGGGTGTGAAAGCAATTTTAGTCTACCAGTTTAAATGTCAAGAGTGTGAATCCTCGTACATTGGGGAGACAAATCGTCACTTCCGTACTAAAATTGCTGAACATACTCTATCAAGTAGAAAAAGGTTTATTTAAGATCGCATTAAGAGCTGTTATAGTACTCACAGTAGGGCAAAGGAGAGTGATTTCCGGGTTTTGATTAGTAATTTTGACTGTAACTATGAAAGAATAATTTCTGAAATAATTTCTGTTAATAAAGTTTCATAAACCTTGTTTAAACGTAAAAAATGATTCATCCAATCATTTTAGAGTATTCTGATGTAAGACATGGTGACGTTATGATCTTCCGACTATAAATACAACAATGATTTACTTTAATACAGAACTGGCGATACCACAAAAATGGTGAAACATGTTTTCAAATAAAAATTTAAAATTAAAATGGCTTAATTGTTTTTTTCAAAAATATATTATTAATAACAGTCCAAAATAAAAAAATATTTTTTATTTACACTAAATGTACTTTGCCAGTCTTTTGGTAAATCTGCTCACTAAGCTCACCTGATAGAATTTTGATACCTAAACCATATTTACGTTGCAGCAAATGGTTTATTGAATATTTATTTATATTAAAAAAGACAAGCCATCATCAGATATTAAATGTCTGACTGAATACGACACCCGATGAAAGAAGAAAAATAAGCAAAATTTTCAACACAAGTTTGGAATGCTACAAATGTCATCAAATGTCGCGTTATTTTATTTATTTATTTTTTAATTTGAAGGTTCCAAAATATATTTTGTCAACAATAGAAAACATTCAAAAACTGATATATGATAATTTAAAATTTATTTTAAAAATATTAATATAAATAAAATAAATAAATTTTTGATATGTTTATTGCAAAAATATAAGGACTATAATTTTTACTAGTTCTCACATTAATTTATTTATTTGTTGAAATAAATAATTAAAAAAAACTTCATTATGTTCTTATTCATTTATTGTTGAAAAAACGTTAAACACACTCTTATAAATATTATTTTAAAAACATCATTCAAAAGTAAAATATATTATTCAGTAAACAATCATTAATAAAATAACATTTTTTGCACGATAAAAACATTTGACGCTTTTCAACTAAATTAACATAAAATCACAAATATTTGCATATAAAACTTTCAATAATAATTTGTAATTAATTTGTACAAGTAAGTACAAATAATAGCATGAAAAATTAAAAAAATAATTAAAACGAATTAATTGCCAGAAACATAAATTGAAAATTGATAAGCTTCAATCCGGATGAAATTTTTTATTAACGAAAACAATCATCCATTAAAAAATATTTATAGACAATATATTTCGACGGATCAAGCGTTATATTCAGGTTACTATCAGTAACTATAAAAATGTTTGCACAGAATCTGTTACACCTTTAGAACTTTGTTCAGATATTGAATATTCATAATATATCAGAAAAAAAGAAGGTAAGACCAATATTTTAGAACATTGGAAAAAGGTAAATTTGATGTTAATGAAGATAATTTTCAGATTATCTGTAAGCATATTGATAGTTATTGGAAAGAGTGTCATGTGAAGCATTTTTAATTGTGTCACGTTGTCCTTAAATCAATGTTCAATCGGCAGTCTCAACCAGCTTATTGAGAATGTTTCATTAGACCGTTTTTCATGCAATCGATTACATAATCATTTTTTTGCATTTATATACAGATGAATCAAATTGTTAATCAGTGACCTGGAGATGACGGTTGAACCGACGTAATATATTGTCTATAAATATATTTTTTAATTAATTAAAAAATATTATATTTCTACATAATTAAATTGAACATTTTTTTGCTATGTTGCTATCATATACTATGTGAAAAAACTCTTTGAATAATCTTAACTTTTTGGTTATTCAAGGGTAAGAGTAATAGTGTCTCCAAGAGAGTTACCAGTCGAGAAAAACGCGAGACAGATAAAAGAGCTAATTAAAATGGAGGATCTCCATAGTGACACCGAAAAAGTACCATAAATTAAGATAGTGCAAGTATTGAATGATGAAATTCCAATGTGTGAGTCCAGAATCAGAGTGCAGTGGATGAGGATGACTGCTGACTTGGAGTCAGTGTCTAGTTTGCGAATTGTTTGGATCGGATCCACTTCGATGGAACGGCGTAGTGATCGTTTATCAATTTTTGTTGGGCGTCTGGAGCACCTTTTATCTTCACCATGCGTATTGATGGAGCGGAATTTTGCATACCATCAAAACATGTTCTTCCAGTCATGGGATATTGACCCTTGCTAGGAAAAATGTTTTTAGATCCGCTGCTTGTAAGACCATGTTTGAATTCTTGGAAAATCGAGTTGTGGATTTCTTAACGCTTTTTTGACATTTAAACTTATTCTTATATTCAATAACGTTTTTTTAGAAATGTCTATACAATGAGAAGTATATATCTGTGAGGAATATTTGAAATGTTGATGTTTTGTGTATTGTTTAAATGTTGTCCGTTGATTTGGGATTTTGTCTCTCCTAATCAGATTGAGGATTAATATTTTAATTCTTTTAATCTGAAACTAATTTATTCAAATTTAGATTTAATATTCATAATTTTAAATAATTTTATTAATTGTATTTTTATAATTTTTTAAATAATTAAACCAAATTAATGTTTTTAAATGATTATGAAAAGTAATTTTATTTTAACCAATAAAATTTAAAGTAAATATTTAAAATAAAATAATTCTTTTGTAAGTTATTTTTTAGATTTTGGATGAGAAGTATTAAACATTGAGTGATGGAATTAAGTGAGAGCAAACTATTGATAGTCTTAGAGATGATCAAAATTGTGAATGTAATAAATGTTCTATCAACTGTGTGAGTTCTCTTAACAATATCAAAATGCTCTTCAGGATATTCCAATGTGTGAGTCCAGAATCAGATAGCAGTGGATGAGGATGACTGCCGACTTGGAGTCAGTGTCTAGTTTACGAATCAGTTTTTCAATAACTGACAAACTTTCATTCAAATCTTAAAGTAAAAAATATCTTTAAAAATAAGTGTCCATAATTATTTGATAATCGATTGTACATGTTTTAGTTTTCTCAAATGTGTTTCAGTATTTAAATTAATTCAAACTGTTTTGTATTATATAAATATATCGTCCAAGATTAAATAATAAAGATAATAATATTTACCTATCCACATAAATAGTAGAAAAAATTACTTATACCATGATTTAGAACTCCATATTTCGATTACCTTGTCTAATTTAGACATAAAACACGATTTTCTGGAAAACTTTATTTAATCGATCATCATAATTTATTTATAGTTTTGAAAATTCTCTCAAATAAATTTTAAATTTTACAAAGTTATTAATTTTTATTTGGTAATGCAAGCAGAACATGGCGACACCATTTCTTTAGCACGATTTTTATAAATTATTGTTGTTTTATATTGATATGAAATTAAAAATACGTATATTTTTATAAATATTTGCAAATATTATTGTATGTTTTGTACAATATTAATTGTAAAAAATAAATTAATTAATGTTTTATTTGTATTTAATCCATACAAAATTTCTAAGTAATTCCTTTTAAATCTAATATTTTGCTATTTTAAGTCATCACGAATTCTAAATTTTGTTCCTTGGCTAAACGATACTTGTGCTTTTTAGAATTCAAATCTCCTCGAAAATACTTTTCATATAATTGATCCTCTTTTTTTGAATCATAGGCAATCCATCTTTAAATTTCCAAAGAGATCTAGGATCTATTCTGAATTCTCCACTCAATTTTCTGTGCTAAGCTTCAACAAAATTAAGGATCTAAGATTCATTAGTTATAGTTCTTAATTAGCAAGACCAAATTGCAGAACAGAAAGGGGATTGGCTGCTTTTCTTATTACTTTGATTTTTTTTATGTAATGAGCGTAAAATTAGTCTAAAATAGGAGTAAACTCGTTAGTTAAACAATTGATCCCAACTTCATAAAGTTTTTTGAGTTCTTTAATTGAAAAAAAGGTAAAATTGAAATTTAAAATTTTTTTAAATGTTTTTTTATCAATAATGTAATTAGTAATATTATTTATTCGGTTCTTGATCAATATTTGAATTCATTAACACAAAACTTTATTTCTAACTCAAATAACAATTATTTAAACATTTTTTGTCAAGGAACTTTACTTTCGTTTTCTTTTGACCAGATTAATTATACATAAAAATACTGAATGGTCGATACTGATAAAAACTTTATTTTAAAAATTGAATTTATTATTTTTGATTACGTTAATTTTATAAATTAAAATTTTAATAATTTATAAAATTTAATTTAAAATAACATATAAAATCTACATAATTTATTATATTCCATTGTAAAAGCATATTTTAACTAAATTAACAAAAGATATTTATCATTATAAACTTATTTTAATACTTTATTTCAATATTTAATTAAAAATCATTTAGCATCTATATAATTTAAATATAAAAAATAATTTACAATATTTAAATTTATTATAATATTACTACGATTTATATTAATCATAAAATTTTTAATGGCTATTAAGAACATTAATTGGGTTTTCTTTACTTTTATTTATATCACAATTTGAATTTTCACTAGAACAATTCTCCGTAAAACTTGCGTAGCTCGTCATCGTTCTTGATTGATAATCTTTAATAATATTTTTTAACGTCTTATTATTCAAACAAATTTGAATTACAATTTAATTTTTACAAAAATAATTTAGAGTTTAAATTTAAAATAATTTTTATTTATTTTAAGAAATTATTATTAAAATATTATTTATGAAATATTAACGGATAACATGAAATAGTAGGACACCTACTATTTTAATAGGAGGTGGAAAAAAAATTGAAAAGGCGCCCAATATTGGTTTACACCTACTATTTGGTGCTTTTGTTTTGAACTTGTCTTAAACTTGAAAAATAAATAAGAATTAAACTATTTGATTCCACCTACTATTTTAATAGTAGGTGGAAAATTTTTTGAAAACTTCATTACACCTACTATTTCATGTCCACCTACTATTTGATGTTATCCGTTAGTTTAATTTTAAAGTGTAATTTAAATTTTAATAATTGATTAAACAACCCATCGTTTTAAAATATTTAAAATATCAATCTGCCATCTGGGTGGGAGAAACACAATCCTAAAACAACATACAATAAGCACCATTCAAAAATATTCCTCACAATGGTTATTTTTATTTTTTTTTAAAAAAAACTGTTTAAAATTAATTATTTATAAAATCTCTATTTTACAGAATTTTAACCAACTTTAAGATTTAAAAATTATCTGTGTTTTAAAATTACATTTCTATCAATCAAAATATCATTAATTTATTTTTTCAGAATGACTTATAAAATTAATTTAAAACATAATTATTCTTGTCTTTATATATTTTTTAAATCAATTTTTTAAAATTAATTAGAGATATTTTTTATTAAAATTCTTTTCAAAAACTTTTGATTTTAGATATTTTCTTATTTTAAAAATTATTTATAAAAATTAATTACTTCAAAAATTTTAAGAGTATGCCAGGTCCTTACATTAATATTATAATATTAATAATGTAATTTAATAATTTTATTCCAAATTGCCGTATCAATATTTATACGAAATAAATAGAATAAAAAATAAAGAAAAACATTTCCTAAATAGAATCGACATTTCTATATCAAAAAATTTAGCGAACATGAATACCTGAATTAAAATATAAACTAAAGCTTTATTTTTACAAAAAAATATAAAACTATATACACATAAATTTGCACCAAATAATTCGGTTTTTGAGTGCAGTAATGCTTCATTTGTTTACTCACAACTTAATTGCATTAAATATTTTCTTTTTCCAGTAAATATAACGTGGCATAGGAAAATATCTGACGACTATAAAAATTTGTAGACAGCAAAATGGAGTCCTGTTCAACTAAAACTATTTTTAAGTAACGTTTACTTAAACTAAAACTGTGTAAAAGATTAATTTCTTTTCTTTTGGAACTTGGAATCTTTTCTCCCTTTCAATTTTGACAAATCTTTTAAGAAGCTAAAATAATTTGTTCCATTTAACTATACAGTAGAATATCTCCATAAAGTACACCTTATTTTTCAGTTACATTCGTACTTTAAAGAAAATATCGTACCACGTAAAAGGTTTTTTTAGGGTATAATATTTTAGCATAAATATTAAAAAAATGGTATTTAAATATAAATAAATAAACTAAGTTTTATTATATCGTAAAACATTCAGTTATCCTTTTTTGTTATGTATTATTATTCTAAAGGTTTGATACACTTCATTGTATGTAACTTAGATTCATCATCATATATACCCTTTTCATTTGCATATATGATGAGGTGAGTCAACTGTTTGATTGTTTTAATTCTTTTCTGTGCATCATATCCTCATTGCTCGGTCGCTTTATGTTTGTTAAGAGAACTCACACATTTGACAGAACATTTATTACATTCACAATTTTTATCATCTTTATGATGATCAAAAGTATTGCTTTCACTTAGATCCATCACTCAATTTTCAATATCTCCCATTATAATCTGAACTATACTTGATAAGACTATTTTATTTAAAAATATTTAATTTAAATTTTATTGGCTAAAATAAATTTTGAATTTTATAAAAAATTTGAATTTAAATTAACGAAAAAAAGTTATTTCATTTTGTCCTCAAACTTTTACAAAAATAAAAGAACCGTATTTATAAAAAAATTGAAAATCCTTTTTATCCATTCGGTGAAAATAATTTTCATCAATATTAATTTCTTTTTAAATAAATTAATGGTAAATTGAAAAAAATTAAAACAAAATATATTTTAATGGAAAAAAATCAACTATGAGCAATCATTCAATCTAAATTAAACCAAAATAAATTCTGATCCCAAATAGGTTTTGTAAATTTAAATATTGATCTTATTTCAATTATCCAAATTGCCCCCCAAAGTAATTTAATGTTAATTTCTATTTTGATAAAAGTTTCTAATTCTCTTATTTCTAAAAATCACTAATTTGCATTAATTTAATAATTCATTCCTAACAGTTCTACTTTATTTAAATATTAAATATTTTTTTCAATTAAAATTAGAGTTAATATAAATATAAAAATAATTACAAATATAATTATAAATATAAATATAAATAAAAATAAAAATAAATATAAATATAAATATAAATATAAATATAATTATAAATATAAATATAAATAAAAATAAAAATAAAAATAAATATAAATATAAATATAATTATAAATATAAATATAAATATAAATATAAATATAAATATAAATATAAATATAAATATAAATATAAATATAAATATAAATATAAATATAAATATAAATATAAATATAAATAT